>JASDQU011505447.1:4855-23044 GCA_032191745.1 Picea mariana | reverse complement strand
TCACCAATTCTTCATTCAATCTTGCTTAACCTTTTCCATGAGAAACCTTTCAATATATAGGAGAAGGAGAGATGGTTACATGGATGAGGATGATCCCATCAAATCTGAGAAGTCAGTAGAATGACAACCATGCGAATGCCAACTCATTTTCTAGAAGATTCCCTTCTAGAACCCTTGAGACCTCTTCTCCTTTCTAAGCTTAAAAACAGGTTCGCATCTTATGTATGGAGCAGACTGTGAGAAGTTCACACCCTAAGTATGGTTGGCCTATGAGAATGGGGGATTCTCGCACCCTAGACCATAGGTAGCCTGCAAACTCATCTTAAAAATATGTTTTTGGAAGAAGACAAGAGCCACTTTTCTCAAGCAAAAAGTCCTTGTTGGGAGCCTGAATACATCACTGTTGAGACATCACCCAAGTGAAAAAATTCATGTGTGACAGAATGCCCCCCAAAGTATGAGGCCAGAATCTGTGATAGTCAAAATACTTTGTAAATTACGTGTGTGTGTCAGAAACCAGGAGCGCACCTAATTGGAAACCTGCAAACAACCAAGCATCTGCAGAATATAATACCGATTCTGAGGTAGGCATTCCCATACTCAGATCATAGATGGATGACATCATGAATGTAGGTCATGGCCACCAATCATACACTGTGGATTCATGCCGTCAAAATATTGCATAGCCACCAGGAATACACTATGGATCTACATGAGAAGACTTAAATTAAGACGACATATCCACATGACATACAAAGTGGATCTATGTGCTGATGCAAATCGTACATACTCCATCGCATCCTAGATCAACAAGATGAGACCCAGGGCCTTCAATCCTGCCACCGAAAAGTACGAATCTAGCCATGCGATTACATGTGCTGAAGTCGAACATGGTAGAAACCACTTGATTACCGATCATTGATGAAACCGTTAAGAAGTGCGAGGGAAATCACCATTAATGTCAATGACTCCCAAGGTACACTAGTACAATCCGATGAGTGTGAATAAATGAGATGAGGTCAAACACTCGACGAAACCTCCCGATTAGGGGTCAATAATTAAAACCCACTGTCGAAAGTGAGGAAACCTGCCATTGAGGCATGCAAGTTCCAAGGTACCAGATAATTTCTAAGTCTTGCTTCCAGATAATGAGTTGAATTCGAAAAAACAAGACTCATCACAGGATGAAATAGAGTATGAATATAGGTTGAAACGGAAACAGGGAAGGATGACATAGTAAGAATGGACAACTACAGACGACCGACTCAATAGGGGGTTTGGATGAACTTCTCTTGAACATATGAATGACACGACCAAGGACTTGGTAGCACTGACTTAGAGATGACCCAGGATATGACCTTGTAGCAAGTCGAATGAGAGACAAATAGATTTCCAAAACTGGCTTCAAATGATGAATAGGGGGTGTCATGTTCAAGAGCGATGCTTACTACCATTAATATGAATACGAAAACACATCCCTTTCCCAAAATTTTCCCCACCATTTCTAGCGAGTACCTCTTTATTTTTACGCAAGCTTGAGGACGATGGCATATGCTTGTTGATGTAAGCTCATCCATCGGACGAGTCCCTCGGAGTATGTTTAATGAACCCTAGGAAGGAATGGCTCAGTCCCATTACAGGTCTTTCGATGTTTGTTTAACGAGTCCAAAGATAGAAAACTCGGGGGGTTTTCATGTTTTGAGAGTATAAAAAACACTTAAAGAGAACTCTCTCAGTTCCTTTTTCGTAAAATAGTTCGACAGGACCAAAAAACTGATAAATTATCGCCCATCAAACATTTTGTTCAGATACTTTTACGAGCATGAACAGAACAAGGTTGCTCCACCATCTTTTCATTTTAATGGAGCGTGAAAATAACTTAAAGGATACTCCTTTGCGTTCGTCGTTTTCGTGTTACCATGACGAGTACGAAAAGACAAGAAAAGTATACTCAGTTACATTCTCATGTATTTTCGAGCACGAGAACGAATGAAGACTGAGCTCAAGGTTTTTCTAAGAACCATAAAAAGTAGTCATACATGCAACAAAAAGAAAAAACATCCATACTCCTTCGTGCGGACTTCAAAGTTGCTATACCTGCAAAAAGTCACACTCATAGGGCTATTAGGTATTAGGTTTTATAGACAAAACAATATAAAAATCAACAAAAAATGGTATAAAGTGAATAAATATGGGTAAAAAGGGATTTTACCATTTTCATTGTGATTTTGCCAAAAGCTTTGCCCAATACACCTCATTTTCCCACAAATTTCGTTGCACAATTGTTGGAGGCATAAGAGACCATTTGGCGAACCGTCTCCGCCAACGAGGTAAGCTCTTGATCTTCTACCTTTTCCATGGTTTATTTTTAGTTTTCATTGACAATCTTCATGGTTTTAAGTCCATTTTAGGGCCATAATTTGTGCTCGAGCATTCTCGTAGGCTGACCATGCGGGACCTGCGAGAATATAGGATTCTTACAGGTGGACTTAAGGGCACCTGCGAGAATCCCACACTGTGCTAAAGGGGTACCTGTGGGGGACAAAAAGTGAAATTTAAATTTGATTTTCGCTCAATAAAAATTATGCCAAGGTTTGAAATAAGTTGCTGACCCTTCTCTTATGGTTCTTGTGCAGGTATTTGACCATCATGATGCTAGAGTGGCAAGAAAGAGAACATGAGGAGGAGGATGCCATTGTCAAGAATGACTCGGGTACCGTCGCTGCCCTCCGAGACTATGGGCTCTTGAAATTCTTCAGGATTCTAGGCATGAGGGCCCAACTCAGATTGTTGGAGTACCTGGTTCATATGTGGGACATGGACCAACAGTTGTTTCATGTGGGAGTCCACACATTGACCCTAGATATCGAGGATATCTACTTTCTAACAAGTTTATCATGGCATGGGTACCACACTAGCTTGATTGGTAGTCGAGGTGGCAGACTCCCTATGAGTGAGTATTGTCGCCATTACTGTGTTCCTGAGGCAGAAAGAAGCAAAGGAAAGGTTTCTATTTGGGGGGTCCAAGACTTAACCCTGCGAACCATTTTGTTCACTATAGCACACATGGCTGGGAGTGCGGCTCCACACATGGCTCTCCAGAGCTACTTCCAATACGTCATAGAGTGCACATAGCCATGAGTCTTCAACTGGTTGGATGTCATTCTACACAGTATGAAGAGGAAATTGATGAAGTGCTAGAGGGGCAACTTGAAGCAGTTTGGGTACGGATCAATTTTGGTGTCCTTCTTCCTTGAGAGGGTCCTATTGCTGAGATTACAGGTTTGAGGTGGTGTAACCTCATGGCCCGACACGTAGTTGGGCCTATCATCAAGTGCAATGATTTATTCTTTGACTGGTTGCAGCCACAGATGTTCATGGTTGATGACTACGCATACGCTGGTTTGGATTTCCAAGGGGATCCATATTTGGCCCTACCTGAGGATGCTCAGTGGGGTGATTTAGGTAACAAGTACACATTTTGTTCTTTTTAATTGTTTTTGCAAGTTTTAGCATATAAAATGTTTTTATGTTTGTCCAATAACTAATCAAAAAATCTCTTTTTGATGACATAGATGTGGGGCCATATCGACCTCCAGGAATGTCTCCTATTTAGCGGCGAGGAGAGGCGGCTTTAGTGGTGTGATGGGATGCCAAAGACTACAAGGAAGTGGAGCAGAACTTGGAGGGGTTGACCACTGAAATCCCAGATATGGCTATTGGGGATATCCCTAGGCGTTATCAGTGCCACACTGTGGGCATTTCAGAGTATATTAGTCGACTTCTTCGTAGGGTGGCCCAAGCAGTTGTGTGTTATCGTGAGCGTCACCCATGATGCTATTTTGTAGAAGCTATGAGCTTCACATTTTGAGATTTTGGTCCTTAGACATAAAATATTTGTAAAAAATTTTGATCATTATATACATATATACGACTTCTACTGGCTTATCTTGTGTTGTGTGATACATGTGATGTGATTGGTTTATAAATGGCCCAAATTTCTATCTAATACATAATTAGCTAATGCATCAGTCAATGTATTTAGACATCTAGGAATGTGCTGATATTCAATATAATCAAAATAATGTTCCAAGAGGTGAATTCGTAATTATACCCGTAATAAAATAAGACTTTGAATAGCATAGACATTACTTAGTTGTAGTACTACTAGCTGTGAATCGAGTCGTATAACCAAGTGGCAGATACCGAGCAAAATAACATCAATCAACAATTCGATGATGGTGCTATACTCTGTAATATTGTTGGTTGCACAGCCGAGACACACACCTCGTAGAGTGATAAGTTTGTTTGTAGGGGCGTATATTTCCCAAGCAGCAGAAGCAAGGTTATGAGTACTACAGCTAGCGTCATCAGCAAAGCCAATGTGGGGTAGTGAAGACTCCAACATTTGGAAACCAAACACAACGTAACATAAGCAGTCGAGGGTAGATACCAGATAATGAAAAATCATACTACAGTAACACGCAAGAAGTATGATACAATAAAATACATGTACTCATGCACAGGTGATCTTAGGCATAGTACTTCTTTAAGTACAACCCATTTCTGGGTTCACTCAAAGGGATACCGTTGTAGTCCACTAACTCATAAGATCCTTTCTCCAAAACTCATCTAATGATATAAGGACCTCGCCACATAGCTTCGAATTTTCTTGCTCCTAGGATATCCCGATCTTGTTCATAAAGGAGAACCAGATCACCTTCGGAGAAAATGCGAGGCTTGACATGTTTGTCGTATTGGGCTTTGACGCATTTCTTCTGGGCTTCTATGACTACGGTCGCGTCTCGACGAGTTTCATCTAATAGCATGAGATACAATAGACATTCTTCTTTGACAAAATTGTTTGGGAGGAGTTCGACGGCTAGTTTTAAGGAGGGTATCTCACATTCAATTGGCAGGATGGATTCTAGACCATAGACTAACCAGAATGGTGTAAACTCGGTAGAAGAATTAAAAGATGTCTGGTAAGCCCACAATGCTGAAAACAACATCGTGTGCCAACTCATTTTGTGAATCCCTATCATTCGTCAAAGAATGGTAATGAGGATTTTGTTAATTTCTTCGACTTGGCCGTTGGCTTGTGGTTAATAAGATGTTGAATTTTCATGGTGAAGACCCAGCTTTTCAGTGAGTTTGGACATCATGAAGTTTATAAAGTGGCTACCGTGATCAGTGATGATAGCTCGAGGAACACCAAAATGAGCTATGATGTGATTGAATATGAATAATGCTGCAGTATTTCTAGCGTTGTCAAATGTTGGCATCGCCTTGGCCCATTTCGTAAAATAATCTACGGCTACAATAATGTATCCATGCCCCCTAGCCGAGTGAGGGTGACATGTCATGAAATCAATACCCCATTTCAAAAAAGGACCAACAGAGACCATAGGGTGAAGAGGAGCAGGATGTGACCGTATTTTATGGTTGTAGGTCTAGTAAGCGTGGCAATTTTGGACGGCAATTATACAATCATTAAATAAGGAAGGCCAAAAATACCCTACTCGTAAAATCTTCTGGGCAGTAGCATACCCAGACATATGACCACCACAGGATCCAGAATGATAGTCATTTAGGGCTTACTCAGCTTCGTCAAATGTGAGGCAACGTCGAAAAATGAAGTCAATACCATGACGATAAAGAGTATCACTGAGGATAATATACTGATGGGCTTGGTAGCGTATTCGACGATGGTCAGTACTAGATAAATTGGGCCAGAAATTTTGGGTTTGGAGATATATGATGATATATCCATACCAAAGATCATGGGAACTAATCAGGAAAAGGGATTCATCAGGTAATGAATCAGCTACTACATTTTTCGTCTCAGAATAGGGAAAGTTGCATATCAACTCGGCAAACACTAAGGATTTCTTGGACTTAGCGCGTTCGAATTCTAAGTCAAACTCTTGGAGTATCACGATCCATTTGGAGTATTTGTCCCATAGTATTTGACGTGTGAGAATGTGCTTCATAGGGTTGCAGTTAGAAATTACCTTTGTCTTGCGAGAGAGGATATAGTGCCAGAAACGTTGAACTGCTTGGACGACTGCCAAGGCCAATTTTTCAACATGAAAATACTTGATTTCGGTAGGCGTAAGACTTCGAATCAATTAATAAATGACAGGTTTGTCATGAGAATCATCCTCCTGGATGAGAACCATATCGATGGTGTAGTCTGAGGTTGCAAGGTAGAGGAAATAATTACGACTGTAATCAGGTGGGAAGAGAAGTGGGGTACGTGTCAGAGAAAGTTTCAAAGCTTCGAAAGATTTGTTGGTAGTGGTATCCCAAACAAACTTAGACCCTTTCTTGAGTAGTCACATAAATCCAAGAGTTAGCTCGGCATAGTTCGGGATGAAACGACGAAGAAAGGTTGCCTTCCCTTGCAAAATTTGTAACTAGTGAAGTGAGGAAGGAGGAGGGAGATTGAGAATCACCTCGACCTTCAAAGGATCTACCCGGATCCCTTGACGTGAAACAATAAAGCCTAGAAGTCGGCCGAATTCTACGCAGAAGATGCATTTGTGAGGATTCAAGTGTATATGGTAAAACCGACATAGAAGGAAAATGGCTCAGAGGTGTATTGGATGATCTACACAGTGCATGGAATGAGTGGGTAAGTCGTCTAGATATGGCTACACGATGTGCTTGATATTATGGAAGGCGTAAGACATAGTGCACCAAAAATTTTCGGCAACGTTTTTTAAACCGAAAGGAAGTTTTTGATAGGAAAAAGTACCCCAAGGACAAATAAAAGCAGTTTTGTGTTGGTCCATGGGAACGATATTGATTTGATTATATCCGGAGAAACCATTCATCAGAGAGAATATTTCACTGCCGGCACAATCGTCGATGATCTGGTCGATGAAGGGGGTAGGAAAGTTGTCTTTAGGACATGCTTTGTTAATATCCCTATAATCAATGCACACGCGGATTATGCCTTATTTCTTGTCGATCGGGACAAGATTGGAAACCCAGTCAGTGAGATCCACCAGGTAAATAAAGCCAACTTTGAGAAGTTTCTTGACTTCAATCTTGATAGCGGCTGCTTTACATGGGTGGACTAGATGAAGGCATTTCCAGATAGGTTTAGCATCTAGGTATGTTTTAATCTCATGTATCACAATATCGGGGTCAATACCCGACATTTATTCATAGATCCAAGCAAAGACGTCACAAAATTCTTTGAAAAGCGACTTGTAGGTGACAATTTCATTAGGGGAACACGAAGCTCCGATATGCACATTTTTGACAATTCCAGGTTTTATGGATATGTCGAGGGGAATGGTGGGTGAGATATTACTTAAGTTCCCTTAGTGAAACACATTGTGTGTAACCTAGGGAATGGTAGAAATGACGACAATGGTCGATGAGGTCGAGATCCATTGGTAGCTCTTGATGGTGTGTTGTTCCAAGAAGAGGATGGAACGATGATGTCCATCATCCCAGGGGGCATCTTCCATAATAGACATAATCATCTTGTCCATGGGAAAAATGACCCGAAAAGGATCTAGAGATAAATCACCAAGAGAGGGGGTGGAAGGGGTTGCCAATTGAATGTCCTGATAGGCGGATTCGACTGGACTCAAAGGCATTTCGTCACCGTAACGAAGATGATCACCGGGGTTGGGTACCATCCATGAGTCGTGAGATGCAGGGGTTCCATGAATAGAGGTGGAGATCATGTTGATTGAGGCGATAGATGGATGTGGAACATCGTGTGGTTGGATGGGGAAGGTACCCATTAACGAGGAGTCTTTAAGAAGACCCNTTTCCAGTACATGCATCAGAGTTAAAGAAGGATAATTGGTCGACAGTAATTACCTTTCCTTGATGTGGGAAATGCGCGACACAAAAAAGAGTCGACACAACTGCGTGCATGGAATCAATCTAGCTATGGCCAAGTAGAAGGTTGTAATCAAGAGGAGCGTCGAAGACCTCCACTTCAACTTGGATCGTTTTGCCTTCTAACGTAATTGGAAACGAAGGGAGGACACTGTAAGGCTTAAAACTGGAGCTATTAAAGGCTTTGAGTGTGTTGTGGGATTCAGTCAAAGGAGGAGAGTCGATGGCTTTCCAACAGGTAATAGACATGACACACGTCGTGGCACCCTCATCTATAACAGTTCTACAAATGTTCTTATCGGAGACAATAACTTGTATTTGGAATACGATTTGAGGGGTTAATCTTGGAATGTGATCTTCTAAGTCAAAAATTATTAAATTTGTATCCGTAGGGTCGATTCCACTGATAGCTTTCAACGGTGCCTTCCGTTGTATAGGACAACTTTGAAGGACTTCGAGGGATGACATCGCGGATGGTGCTTAGGCCAGATATTCAACAATACTGTAGTTATGGGTAGCATGGGAATGAGGATTGAAATCCAATTTCCGAACGATGCCCTTTGGAGGAGGGCGAAGAACTGTGTCAAGGCTTGGTCATTCGATATGAAGAGGACCGTTGGCAGGTGGAGTCATGGGAGATGGTTGGACCAACGAGGGAGGTATCGTATCAAACTTCTCTTTGGAGGAAGAATAATCTTTTACTCGAGTGGTAAGTGTGATGTCATTCTACTTTGAATCACCTTTACACATTAAGACATAGGATGCATTGGAGGGGGAAGGTTGGTCATGAATGACCAATTGGGCCTGTTGTTGAGAAGGGAAGGGTTGTGACAATACGACTGGAGTGGTTGGTTTCGTGGTCCCTTGAAGGAACTTAGTAACCTCGGCTCATCGTGGACAATCCTTAGTATAGTGATCATCACCACAGATAAGAAAAGGGTATCGGGATTTGTGCTTATCCCTATCGTCAACAGGTGGTGTTTTGGTTCTCTCTACTTGCGAATTATTTTTGTCCTCCTTATTCTTACCCTTTCCCTTTCTGGATTTTTTTTTACCGGCGGGGGTAGATTGAACAACATTTACCTCAGAAGTTTTGTCTATGGGAGGGGTAGGAGACGGAGCATTTTGAACATTAGAAGAAATGGGTTTGGGGTTGTTGCTAGAGGTTTGGACGGAATGCGGTTGGGAATGGAAAGTGCCAATCACACCGTCGACTGCATGAGAAGCAACATGAGTAGTTGAAGTGGCGGAAGTAGAAGTACGAGGTGCATTAGGGAGTAAGTCATAAAGAGTACCCGTTTGTGAGTAAACGAGGTCAAGGTATTGAGCACGACTAATGGCCTATTCTTCCGTGACAACTCCACCCATGGAGATGTCACAACCGATTTCATTCACAAATGATTTCGTGAACCACTCTACCAGCAACTGATTAGGAAGTTTGAGTTTGATGAGACGTTGTCTCCGTTGCCACTCATGAATGTGATCGGAGATATGAGTGGCGTTGGTTTGTTTGAAAGAACTCAAAATCTCGGTCCCTATTTCATAGCGGATCAGTAACTGGTAGTGGGTGAGGAAAGCCATAGTGAGGGTGTTGAAGTTGGAGAAGAAACCTCATGGTAATTCTATATACCACTTCGTGGTAAAACCCGTGAGGGTTCACTGAAAAAAGCATAAATGAATAGAGTCATCCATCAAGGAGTTGGATGAGCACCAAAGGTGAAAAGTCATTACATGATTGTTTGGTTCCTCTCCTGGTTTTCCATCAAATTTAGGGATGTCGGATGGTAGTTTGGCTAGTATGGTGGGCTATTGGGGAGAGTGACGGATCGGATCATTTAAAATCCTCAACAGATCTGGGAGGTCCAGGGTGGCTAAGAAAGGTAACTGTCTATTCACATGTGGGTACTGGTGACTTTGGGGAGGGAGTCCCATCGGCAAACCAATGGGACCATAAGCAGTCTACATATAATGCGAGGATCTGGGCGGATTCGGTTGTTGGTGTGGAGGTAAGTAACTCATAGGGTTGTACCCTTGAACGGGGTCATGGGGTTGAGAATCTAGCCCCAAATAGGATTAGATGTTCCTGGATAGGGTTGGCCAGTACTAGGGGGTATGATAGAGCTAGCCGGAGATTGTTGCCCCCCAGTCGGGTGAGGAGTATGTTGTATAAGATGATTCCAATACTGGGCCAAGGATGGAGGTATGCTTTGTCCATAGGGTGGGGTCGGTGGGGGTTGCCCTCCAATCAGGGGTTGTGTCCCAATTGGGATTTGTCCTGCAAGGGGGGGTTGAATTGGGCCTCCTTGGTGAAATTGTCCACCAATAGGAATCTGGTAATTTGGTGTGAATGACGAAATGGTGCCACTAGGATCAGTGCCTTCGATAGAGGAAGGAAGAGGTCCTCTAAAAGGGGGAGGAGGAAGTGTCGGAATGAAACTGGGAGGATGGTTCCCAGAAGGAGTGGAACTGCCAGGAGTCTCGAATGAGATTTGCATAGGAGCAGGAATAGAGGCATTCAACACATGGTATCTGGTTGGAAGTGTCGGGGTGACTCTGGGCGAAAGTGGTGTGCCAATGGGGGCTTGGATAGACATGGTAATCCCGGTGTGAGGACTCGTAGTATCTATGTAATGGACAATTTGTAAAGGGAGAGTCAAGATGTGGTCAGCTCGCGGAGCTTCTGTACCAGGAAAATAATAAGCAGTAGTAAAAGGTATTGCATCTGGATCAGATGCTTCAGGTCGCTTAGGTGAGACAGTGATATCAACGCCTGCTCTTGAGCCAAAGAGATCCCGTCTAAAAACGCCAGTAGTCCAAAAAGGATCTTGACCCTCAGGTCCTAGGAAAGGTCTAGTGGGTGATCCAGAAGAATGAACAACTAAGTCTCTGGAAGAATTCACTTGCACAATGCATCTCTCGAAGTTGGGATGAAGTTGAAATTTCTCTCGAGAATTGGTAATTCGGAACCATTTTAGAGAGTTCGTTATTTCCACTTGTGGAGTGGCAACGTCTTGGACTTCACTCTATTGAGGAGAGTGCTCCGGTGAGTTGGTAGGAAAGGGTTGAGAACCTTCCAGATTTTCTGTGGGTAAGCCTTGCATTCTACGTTACCGACATGGAGGGTCAATTGTGAACAAGCTAGAAACTTACAGGGGAAATTCTATGGTCAACTTGGGTAAACAAACAACATGCACTAGTAAAAATCTACAAAGCAAAACCAAGAAAACAAGACCTTCTAATTCCAAAGTCACTAGTTGGTGATGAAATCCAACATCGCAATGACGAGACAAGAAGGGGCTAGGCTTGGGTGGAAAAGTTATGTTGATGACCTTCTTAATAGAATTACCCCCTGGTGCAAGCTCCCACACATAATCATGGGTATACCCTCCAAGGAGCCCGGGTGAGTTTGGCCAACGTTGATTCCAGATACCATGAAGAATTTCCCCTTCACAGTCACCTTGTGTAAGAACCTAAGAAGATAGGCCACTAAGGTTACCACCAACAACAATAAAGCCTAGGGGAACAGTCGACAGTCCGATCCACACACAAGGGCAGGGTATCTAGCTCGAAATCAGCTTGAGAGGCTTCCACTCATAATTGTGGGTATACCTTCAAGTGACCCCCATAATACGTGCAATCTCTACACCGATATCAACAAAGCAGGGTGAGTAACTCTGTTAATCTCAATGTGACCTCGGGTTTGGCCCTTGTGTGAGAAGGGCTTCCCAGGACAAAATGTTGCAGATGGAATTTGACGCTCATTACCACAAGATGCTATTGTGTGTTTTGTGCTTTGGAGAGTGTATCTCACCGCCTATTCCAAAGCTCTAGCCTAGCTAATGTTGGTGTAAAAGAGTTGCTAGTTAAATTTTAAAATTGCACAATATTATTAAAGGCTGTTGTTACTCAAAGGAGACGGAAATGAAACCGATGTTGTGTGAGACTCTAACCCAACAATGCATAGATAGGAATGAATGATATAAATTTTTTGTACGATGAATTCTATTTATAGGAGGGAAAGAGGAGTTTTCTGGAACAACTTGAACTACGATATATGATCTTTTTTGAAATGCAACATCAATCAATCATGAGCAATGAAAATCCTGTATTCGTTCTATTTCAACAATTGAATGCCAATATTTTCAAAAGAAAAAATGTTTTTTAATTTTCACTAGAAACCAAACAACAGTGGTGGAACTAAGAAAAACTAGCGACCGATGAAAAAGCAATATACAACAAAAAACCCAAACCAATCTTTCAATGAAGACAAAAATAACAAACATACAAGACTAGTCTCTTCAAATGCATGTGGGCAACAATTTTCCAAGTAATGAGCAATTGACAAAGACAATTAATCCCAACTTTTAAACCGATCACCGACTCCCAACCAAACAAGCACTCGGATTTCAAAACCAGAGATTATATCCTTGTTAAGAAAAGGTCAAGAGGTAAAAGTTGAGAAAAAATGAACAAGAAGAGATTTCAATTTTCGAAGACTAATCATTCACGAAATTCAAAGTCAAGAAACAATCAATCACTAGCCAGAGAAGTTCTTTTCAGACACACATACAAATCTGGGCATCTGGGGATACAAAAAACCTTAATCCAAAAAAAAATTGCAAATGGGTTCGCAGGCTAGCAGTGGTGTACAATGAGAGAATCAAGGATTCTTGCAAGATGGACACAAGTAGAGTGCGATAAGTTCACACTGGACTGAACAACAGGGTGAGAACTTTAGTGGTTCTCACAAGCTACAGATGGGTGCAATGTGAGAAGGCCTGAAACTAAGAAAAATTTTGAAAACAGACAAAAATTTTGAAGGAACTTCTCGACCCAGGGAGTCTATCAGGTTCTCCTCAAGACTCAGAGATTGATGGAAATGAAAAATGGTAATTTAAGAGAAAATGGCCAAGGAAAAACCACCAAAAATGGGTTGCATCCCCAGCAGAGTTGCCAATTTTGTTATTGGGAAAATCGGTAGGTGCGGACACTAACAGATCTCCCTAGATCCACCTGGATCTAGAACAAAACAGGACAGGACACGACTCTTTCCCTAAGTTGTAATCATTGAATCTACTAATAGGAATGAATACATGACATACCTTTATCTCGCTTCCTTGAGTCTCTGTTGTTCCCACTTCGCTCCGGTGCTCTCGTGAAGTCAAGTCCAAGACAACACAAACCAACCAAGGTGAAGATAACAAAGTATATTCAATGTCAACCTATGCATATGATCAAGGAATTACACAACAAAGTAAGAGTGACTTTATGGGAAAGGGAAATGCTGTTATATCATATTAATTGAAAGTAGAAGATACAACTTGACATGCCGCTGTATCATATTAATTGAAAGTAGAAGATACAACCTGATCGCCTTGATGTTGCAAGCTTCCTTTTAGTGACCCTTGGTTCCAACACACACACTTTCTTTGTACTTGCGTGTAGAATATCCAATTCCTCTTTATAGACCAAATAGAGTCTTCAAGCTTCTGTCCAAGCAGGGTTCTTCACACAATTCTTTCACTAATTCTTCATTCAATATTGCTTAACCTTTTCCATGAGAAACCTTTCAATATATAGGAGAAGGAGAAATGGCTACATGGATGAGGATGATCCCATCAAATCTTTGAAGTCAGTAGAATGACAACCATGCGAATGCCAACTCATTTTCTAGAAGATTCTCTTCTAGAACCCTCGAGACCTCTTCTCCTTTCCAAGATTAAAAACAGGTTCGCACCCTGTGTATGGAGCAAACTACGAGAAGTTTTCACCCTAAGTGTGGGTGGCCTGCGAGAATGAGGGATTCTCGCACCCTAGACCATAGGCAGCTTGCGAACTCATCTTAAAAATATGTTTTTGGAAGAAGACAAGAGCCACTTTTCTCAGGCAAAAAGTCCTTGTTGGGAGTATGAATACATCATTGTTGAGACATCACCCAAGTGACCAAAATCATGTGTAACAACCATAGGCGAGATTAAATATGTGACCTTAGTTTTGTGTGCACACCCTGAAATAAGGACAACCCTTAAAATTCAAGTAATTGGCATGCCAGTAATCAATTACTCAATCATCTTGGGAAGAGATTGGAAATATTTGACAGGTGGATACCTCTCACTTGACGAGACACACTTGTCTATTCCTAGGAAGGGAAAAAACATTATAGTCCTTAGAGGGGGAAGGATTTCTCCTTACATAGAAATTGTTCCACAACCTAATGTGAACTATGTCGAAGAGGACCTAGGGGTGTATTCCATCTTTGTTGAGGAAGATAATGTCCCCTTGGAAAAAATTGATTTATATAATGACATGTGGCACATGCACTTCGATGGTTCATGCTCTAGTGAAGGTAACAAAGATGGAATAATATTATACTCTCTTGTTGGGAAGATTCATAATTTTTCTTACAGATTGGAGTTTACTTGCACAAGTAATGTCACTGAATTTGAAGCTTTATTATTAGGCATTGAAAACGCCTATAATCTTGGTTGTGGTCATCTTTCTGTTTTTGGAGATTCCAAGCTTGTTGTGAACCTTGTATGTAAGATTTAATCTCCTAGAAACAAGTTGATGAAATGATATACCCAAACTGTTTGGGCACTTATCTCGAACCTATTATCTTACAACATCAATCATGTTAAGAGGGAATTGAACTCAATGGTTGATCGGTTAGCTATTTTTGCAACCTCTCCTAATCGACAACTTCTTCCACATAGACCTAATTGTACTTTTTGATTTCTATATCGTCCACATATTCCTGACAATATAGAATCTTGGAAGGTCTTCCCTAGCGATGAGAGCATATGTTCTTTCATTCAAAATGAACCCTATAAGCCCAAGGAAATCATATCCATATAAGATAACAAGATTCCTAAAGGCTTGAATCCTCTAGAGAGTTTGTTTTCATCGAGTGATGTAGGAAATAAAGAGAAACATAAAGAAGAGGAGTCGAAAAGGAAGGTGGGTGAAACCATCTCCTTGAACATTGGGACACCCGAGTCTCCAAGGAATGTTAAAATAGGTGCCCAATGTTTTGATGAAGAGAAAATGAAGTTTGCCAAGATACTTGGTGAATTTCAAGATGGTTTTGCTTGGTCTTATGAGGATCTTCATGTTTTTTATCCTAGTCTTATACAACATGCCATTCCCATCAAGGAAGGCATAAAACCAGGTAGGAAAAAACAAAGACATGTCAACCCTTCATTGGAAGCAACTATTCAAAGGGAGTTGGAAAATTTCTTGAAGGCTGGAATCACCTTTCCGGTCAAGTACCCTGAATGGCTTTCCAAATTGGTTCATGTTCTGAAGGTCACTGATCATATTATCTCCTACATTAATTATCGCACATTCAATCAGGATATTATGAAAAATCCTTTTCCTCCCTCTAATATGGAAATGATTTTGCAATAGGTTGTAAGCTCACAGATAGGGCCCCCACTTGACAGTTTTTTTGGTTATAATCAAATCAAGGTAAAAAGGGAAGATGCATATGAAGCCACCCTTATTTCTAATTGATGTACCTTCACTTACGAATGTATTCCCTCTAGCTTATCTATCACAAGTACAACTTTTAATGGATCTATGCAAATAACTTTCAATGATTTGATCAATAAGATTATTCATGTTTACCTTGGTGATCTAATCAAATACTCTAAAGGACTATCAATTGTCTCAAAGTTTCAAAAACTATGGTTGGGTCCTTTCAAAATTGCTTTTATCCTAAGTACTAACTCTTACATCCTAAAATATTTACAGGAGTGATTGTTCTCCTACAACACTAACGGTTCCCACTTGAAACATTACGTGGAACCAACTTGAAAAGTGTTAACGCTGTTTGGATTTTCCGTATATTAGTAGTCTGGATTTGCTTTCATTTTTTCAATTGTTTTCATTTCTTATTTACAATAGTTTGATTTCTGCTTTTTGTTTTTAACAATTTCCGGCTGCTTTTACATTTCTATCACTTTATTTCTGTTGTTTTAAATTTTGCAATTTAAATTTTGTCATGATTTTTATTGCTTTTTGGTCTTTTAGTTGATTTTGGTAAAAAATAAGATGTTGGATTAGTTCTGCCACATTGAAACTCCTACAAGATATTGTTAGTCAATAAAAATCAAGCTTACATAGCTGTTACGATGTTCCCCCTGAAAGCAATTGAATTTGTTATTTGCCTTCACTGTTGTCTTATAAAGAGATTGGTTATCTCCCACTTCTGCTTTCCATTTCTTCATCCATTTGAAAATTTAAAAGACCACGTCCATAATTTTTATTCTTGAAGTAAAGAGTAGATTCTAGTTGAATGATTATGCATATAGGGATAAACCCCCTCATACTTAACATTTTTCACGATTTATTCCCAAATTTCCGATCATTTTTTCATTAAATCCGCTCACTTCCCCCTGTTGCATAATCTTCCTGCTTATATCTTCTTGATCTGTTGTTCTTGGTCTGTCAAACCATGTGTTATGAGTTCTAAATCTGTTGAAAACAAATTTCCCTATGGATTCCCCAGTTTGTTGATGATAAAAATTGCAACAAGGATTTTGCCCACAAAGTATTGCTAAAGCCTATTATTATAAGCTAATGATATATATAATACTAGTATGTGGGACTCCCTTGTATATTGGAGGATCAGATATGGTTCTTATTTGATGTTTATGCTATTGTTCAACACTGGTTACAAGGTTCTACGTGATTGATGATGAAATATTGATTTTATTTGCGACATAATGGAAGATGGATAATGCATGCTATGTGTGGGTTTCGTTACTCTAAGCTCTAAATTTTATGAATGAATGGCTTATATTCATGGTTATGGAATTGCTATTTAAGCCATGAATCGTCACATGTTGTACCTGCACAAGATACATGTTAGTTATAACAAGAAATAAAGAGCAATAGAAAAGAGACCTATGAAAAAATCTAAGGAAAAGAAACTAATATATGCTATACTATGCTACACTATATGCATTTGAAATTTAAAAGGGTTGATGTTAGTCCTAACTAGCAATGTTAGTGGATGTTAGTGGCCATACAATGTTATTGAGTTATATGAAGGCACATTTGATATACATTATAGTTTGGTTTTTGATTAATGGCTAGTATGGATCGAGTGATGCACTTGACAAGTAATGGATGTTAGTTCCGATGCATGGATTAATTGAATGGATTAATTGATGGTTCGATGGAATGTACTAAGTAATTTAATGAGTAGAGTATGGAAGCGACAAGCGTTTACTACACATCACTCCATACCTCTTGCATTTCCTGTCACCCTAGATTCGCTATTGTTCAATTGTTTTCACTATGGTTAAGATCCGATATTCAGGTGAGTGTTAAGCCCTAATATTGGCTCATTACCCCTTAATTGGGGCATATTACATTAGTAATGTTATTTTATTTATGTCATCTTTATTCCATTAGTTGTAATTATACCTCCTAGTCTCCTATATATACCAAGGAGACATTTTCATTTGGAATCATCTTGGAATTGTACATTTATGTGGGCATAAGGAGGTTGCCCCCTCGAAGAGGCTTATTATCTAAATTTCTCTCTTTTTCAAGGCATTGAGTACTTATTCTGAGGTTTTTCTATGCTATATTTATATTTGGTTCTTAACATATGGTATCAGAGCTCAAGGTCTTGGGGTTTCACTGCTAAATATGAGACACCTTGGAATTTTCTCTATAACTTGTTTTCTGCAACATTTTAGAAGGAATGTCTTGGAGGATATTTAGTAGACAGATCAAGGTACGTTGGGTTAAAATTTCATCTCCTGAGCGTTTATAATTTCGGAGATACAACTTATGCGAGATAGGGTTCTGGAATCATCCTGAACTGAGTCATTGTGTAATTTTTGCTATAAAACTTTTTCTACTGTGAAAATCTCCTGTCTTAGCCACTCCAGACTTTACAAAAACCTTTATTGTGGAACTTGATGCCTCGGAAAATGGAATTGGTGTTGTCCTAATGCAAGAAGGAAGGCCCCTGGATTTTGAAAGTCGACCACTCAAGGGGAAGGACTTACATGAACCAATTTATGAGAAGGAAATGATGGAAATACTACATGCATTAAAGAAATGGCATCCTTACCTAATAGGTAGTAAATTTGAGGTCAAAATAGGTCATGATAGTCTTAAATACTTCTTGGAACAAAGACTATCTTCAGAAGAACAACAAAAATGGGTAACCAAGATATTGGGTTATGATTTTGAAATCGTCTATAAAAAGGGGAAGCAAAATGTTGTGGCAGATGAACTCTCAAGAAAGGATGAAGATTTTGAGTCCTTTCTCTATGCTATCTCAATCATCCAACCCGATTGGAT
>JASDQU011505446.1:0-15179 GCA_032191745.1 Picea mariana | reverse complement strand
CTAACCACCACTAATCCGCTGAGTCGCGAGGGACCCATAAACCCTCACAACCATCGTTGCTACACAACAATGAACCAGGGCATCCATAGCCTCGATACTCACCACAGAGCCCGACATAAAATCCTCCCTCAAACAATACCTCCGAGCTAAGGTAGCCAACTACCCATCCCTAGGTGATACGGGCTCTGCTGGTAAAGGCGTTCCCCAAAAAGGGAGCCCAGTAAGAAAATACACATCCTCCACCGCAGTGAAGGCCAACTGCTCACCCCTCACCATAAAATAATGCAGATCCAGACTCCACATGTGGATCAAGAACTGTAGGAGGTACTCTTGGGCCCATATCAAGGGGCTCTCAAAGAACTTCAGCAACCCACAAGCTTCCAAAGTGTCACGAACCGTCGGCTCCTCAATGGCCACAGCCTCCCTGAGCTGCGACCAATCCCTCTCTCTCCAGTGAACCGACATCGTCCAAAATGATCACATGCAATCACATAATACAGTTCTCGATCAGCCATATCAAACATAAACACATTAAAAAATCTCCAAAAAAGATAAGTTTGGCACCCGTCAGCCTTGCCCCCAAGGCGTGGTTGTTTAACCCCACAGGTGCGCACACATGTGCACCTATTAACCCCACAGGTGTGCACACATGCGTGTCTATTCACCCCACAGGCGCACACACATGCGCACCTGTCCATCCCACAGGCGTTCATGTGAGCGTGCCTATCAGCCATATAGAGGCAACTTCATGCGCCCCCATCATGTACACAGGCATGCATCAAAGCGTGCTTGTACACTACACAGGCACACACCCATGCGCAATTGTTTAGCTTACAGTCGTGCATACCATGCATGCTTGTTTCCCTCATTAGGGTGCCCCTGTGTGCGGATATAGAGATAGTAAGAATGCACCCATGCATGCATATTTCCCGATCGCTCACGCACTGGGGGGCCCACACCCATAAAACCCCCTATATAGCCCCTTGTACAAGCCTTGCCCACAAATAGAAAACCTAATTCTATGCAGGATGATAAGATAACTAACCTGAAGCTCGTTGGTCCTGAATCGATTGCCTTATTCTCCTAGAATCTCCAAATCTCCTATGAATCTCTCTCATCCAATCACTCTGATAGCAGGTACAAATGAGGTGGCAATGTCGACCCTACAACTATATATAGTCCTTTTTTCTAAACTTCCAGACCCCATTCCAGGAGCTCCAGGTGTCCATTTTTCAATCCGTCTTCAGCCACAAGATCATCACCCCGTCCTCTACATCAAGACCGTCCCCAAGCCATTTTTCATCCTTATCCCCTGGGAAATCATTTTTTCATACCCCGTCTGGGTACGCATTCTCATGTTCAAAATTATCAAATAAATGATTGTACGTTCGGTTATCTTCAGATATTGTTCATGTCGGGTATTTGGTTTTCATGTGTGTAGGTACTTGGTCATCATACACCAGCGCAACCCCTTCAGGCATATAATCAACATTGGCATGTAATCATTCCCTCTGAATCTCAATTGCATCTCTAGTGACACCCTCTGAAATTTTCCTTTAGGGTCCCCATATCCATCTTTGCAGTACCACCACCTCCATTGCATTTTGGCTACTGTCACCCGGTAGCACTCTCCCCCACATGAGTTTTCCCATTAATAGACCCCTCAGCACTTTGGCACTCATGTTGTTTTCAACCCTTTAGGGATGGGAGTCCCGATAGTCTTACATCATTTCATGAATCAGCCACATACTCATTCTCCTCATTTTTCTAGCCTTCCCAGCGGACTCCCAGGGAACTTCCTCACGGATTATTTTGAATGCACTCCCGCAACATCATTTACCATCCATTTCACCCATCATCAAGTCTGCCCATCCTCAGATTGCCCTCCATACATTTCCCTACTATAGAAACTAGCCTATGGGACCCCCACCCTCCACTTGTTTTTTCCACCAACTTCCACCATCCCCACGCCAAGCCATCCTACACTGGGGCACCCATTTCTGTATTTGCATTATTATCCCCATGGATTTTTTAATTCTTTTTGTAATTAATCCGTTATTTCTAGCATTTTACATATCATTTTGTCGTCCTCTTTGGCGACCTTCCTGGAAAATGCAACCCATGTCGCCCTTGGTTGGGGAACTCCTTATCATCTACTCCTATTGACATCATCCGTAAACTCCGAGTATCTCACAGGACACCTACCTCTGCTCTCTGAGTTTGTTCACTTTGTCCCGTCTCTCGCACAACTTATCCCCCATCTCATTGTCCCCCTTGACACTTGACCTCATCGAACGGTTGCAGCCACTTATACTTCGCATATATCCCCAACCAAGGGTAGTCTTGAGTCTCCACACATCTTGAATTCACCCATGTACCTCCTCAATTCCTAACCTCACCTAGTATATTTCATGAAGCCCTTTGCTTCTTAGAGTCACGTCTCCCCTTTTTTTCAACATCAGCACATTTTCCAGAAGGGCGACAGTATCTTGACTCTCATTCCCTTTCCAATGAAAAGTCTCGGATGGCATAGGGAGATCCATAATTTCTCCTTGTTGTCATTGACCCCCATAAAATTCAACTTCAACACTTTCTCATGTTACGATGGGTCTTACTTTGCGACTATTGCAGTTATTTCTTATCTTTTCCAAAGACCTCTGAACTTGGCTAGGATATCAATGCCTACATAATCCATGATACTTCTTATAGGTGTCATTGCCTACTATTCAGAGTATGTTACTCCTCAGAATTTTCCTCTGCCTTTATCACAACTGCCCCCGAGGGCACTGTAGTTATCTACATCAACACGCAGTTTCATTTACTGTACCACATCCTTTTTTTTGAGTTACATGACACGAGCATGGGGCATGCCCACCTCATTTGTACACAATTTATTTTACACACCTTACGAAAGGTTGGGTCCTACAGGTTCCCTTCTCCTTCCAATGGGTCACTCTTGATACTCTCACTATCACTCTTTCTTACAACGGTACTCTCAGTAGAAGAAACATTGATAAATTTCGGTTATCCATATGCTCCTAACCTTATCCGTCAGGGGGCATTTGTTATCACTGAAATTTCATCTGCAAACGGTTACAAGAAGCCAGCTTCTTCAAAACACCTATGAGTCCACCCATGGACCAAAGTTACCAGAAAATAATTTCTAAAAGGTCAAAAACTATATAACCAGTTATAAAATCAAGATGCCCTATGACTAGACAGGGCGTGCACGCACATGAGCCATCCAAAAACACAGAAAAAGTTCACATGTGCATGATGTGCGACTGTGGACGCTAAAAGCTACACACACCTGAGAACGACGCATTTATGAGGTTGGTCGGCCTCCCACCCACTTTTTGTTCATCTTCCAAGTCGATTTGACATCCAAATCTCAGCTAGATCTAGCTGGGTGGCTGGTCAAAGACCTAAAGATGCCCTAAACAAGCAATTTTCACACTAAAAGTTGGTTACATAATGCCTCAAAGCTATGCTATAAAAGAAGGCCATGGGTGCACCATATTTTCAAGGAATTCATTTGTAAGTTTATGCTGCTGCTATTCTCTTGGGGAATCCTCTTTTCCCATCAAGATCATACTAGCATCATTCCATTTAGGCAATCCACATCACCTTTTGAGTGGGTTAGCTTGGGATTCATTCACCATTTCTTTCAAGTTTCCAAGTTGTAAGAAGAGCTCAAGTTTGGGGGTCCAAGAGCCCTCCCTTGGAGGAAGAAGGGACCCAAAGTCCTCTTTCTTTTCGATGTTTTCTTTTCACTAATACAATCTTTTCCATTGGTGACATGAGTCTTGTTTGCTTCTTGTTCTTATGTCCTTATGCACAATAGTTTAGTTGTTCTTTCCTTTTCTAGTTTGATTCTTAGTTTAGTCTTTTTATGTTTATTTTTCTAACCCTTTCCTTTACAGTTGTCCTGCTTAGCTAACCCAACTAAGCTTGTAAGCACCTATGTTTTTCTCATTTAGGTGAAAAAAGAGGTGCAACACACTTCCTTCCAAAAATGAGTAAAGAATTAACACTCTACAAGAGAGCTTCAAACTAGGACTGTTTATAATTACAGTACTATCATAGTAACCCAATATTAATCTCCATTCCCATACAAAGATAAAGAGAGACAAAACAACAAAAAAGTCAAAAGAATGATAGAAACAAGGAGATGCTCAAATGGAGGGCTAGTCCCACATTCTCTCCATCCCAGCTAAAGTATGAAAGCCTTCCTTTTGGAGTCGAAAGAGATTTCTTTGAAAGTTTATCCGCCTCCTGATTGGATTCCCTGAAAATGTGTTGGAAGTTGATACCTTGGAATGATGACACCAGATCCCGAGTTCTTTTCTTCCAACCTTCAATATTAATGGATTGAATATTCCTGACTTTATTTAACCAATCAAAATTTACTCTGGAGTCCCCCAACACCTGAATACATTGTATTCCCATAAGATTTATAATGGTGAGGGTAGCCCATGCTCCCAATAACTCTTCTTTGTTATTTGATCCTTCTTGTTAGCATCAGAAGTCACTCCTGGATTGCTTGCAGGAGCAGAGCCTGAAACCCATCAGTTTAATGTCACGATTTGTTTATGAAGGGGTGATCAAATGGAAGCAAACCCGGAACAATATCATCTCAACTCTGAAACTAGGCTAGATATGCCTGAACGAGTGAGGTCTTGATAAAATTCAAACAGTGAGTTGCAATAAGGGTGAGAAGGGGGGAAGACTTGTATGATAAGAGTGCAGGGGACTGTTATAAACAACAGGTTTCTAACAGACTGTGAGAGAAGGCATCTGAAAGCAAGATCTTCTTACACCCAAATGCAGGAAACCAGAGAAAACAGTAACGCAACAACAAAGCATTTATCATAAATTAACTGTGCTAATCCATGCGAAGCATTCGATCATGAACTCTCTGGCATGAGAAGAAAACGTAGATGGAAAATAAAAACTGTTTGTCATAAAACAAGAAATCTCAAACACAGATGCACCACCCAGAGAACTACAATAGCTGCTAAAAATTTACAGTCGGGAGCTTAGCTCTACCATCAATAGATACAAAAATGGTGAAAATGCCTACATATACTCAAAACAACAACAGCAACAAAATCGAGATGGTGCATTAAACACATTGCGTCTGCATGGCCTCTGACAATATGCAGCTGCAATCTTTGAATGATCGTGCAACTTCGGCGGATGCAATCGGGCTTTCTAACAGATCTGAGGACGAGTCGACGTGCTTTAATTCGGTGCCAAAATTTCCCATTATGGCAGAGGCGATGTCTAACCACCATCAACTACCTCAATAACTGCTTCATGGGGATTGAGGACGACCCAACCAACTCAGCACTTTCGGGACGTGGAGGGCCTCCCGTGCTGCCACCTGGAATAACTGAATGGCTTGAAGAATAGGCGTGGAGGCCAGTGCGGAAGATGGGGCACAGCAATGAAGTGATGGGGCCAAAAACGCGGGGGGTGAAGTAAGAAATGATGAGGTGTGAGAGAGGCAGCAGGGGATGACATGTGGCGGAAGATAATAAGCAGAGGGAGATGGACACATGGCGGGTAGTGAGTGGATGATGAGATGGGGGGAAGGGGCCATACGGACTAGGAAAGGGGAAGCGAGTGGTTGTCGGAGGATGAGGAAGGGCTAGAGGGGGTGAGCCTCATCGCACTATCAGGAAGAGGATAGGTGGCAAGAGGGAGGATGGTCCACAAGATGACATGACGGGAAAAGGGGCCCACAATGGTTAAGTGCAGAAGGACAGAGGATGCCCAGGCCGCTTGTGCACCATTGGTCCGGGCACTTTGATCTCGATCGTCGAGAAGCTGCGCGCCCGATTCCGGACCCCCCCCCTTCGCTTAAAGGTAGATAGGCGGGGGGGTTCCGGAATCGGATTTCGCACCGTTGATCCGGGCGCTCCGATCGTGACTGTTGAAAAAGGTGCGCCCCGGATTCCGAACCCCCCCCCTCCACTTAAAGGTAAAAAGGTGGGGGGGGTCCGGAATCTCATGTATGCCGTTGATCTGGGCGCACGGATGCACGCCGTCCAGATCTGTTCACTGCTTACCACGGGCATATTTGCATCCTAAACTTAGGACAAATGGGTTTTTAACCCATTCTTTTCATTCTAAACCCCCTTACAAGAAATATTGCTAATATTTGGCTCCATGGGGGATAGAGTCGTCCCTGTGATGCTCTAAGAACACTTTGCATATTCATTGCCTTGTTGTTGGGCTATGGAGTCATTTATTAAACTGAAAACAAAAGAAAAACAATATTTACAAAAAACAAAAGAGCCGACTGCGACTTACAAAAAACATTTTTTCAAGAAATGCCCATTTACTGGGCCACTAAAAACTTCTTTGCCTTCCAGATCCTACAACCTGTAAGTGTTGTTCGAACATACTTCAAGGATATTGAAAGGTACCAACCAGAGGGCATCAAACTTACTATGCTTTCCCCTGTCCTGCCTGGGTGCATCCCATTTGAGCACCAGATCACCCTGCTCGAACTCTTTCATTTTGCACTTCCTATCAAAGGCCTGCTTGATCTTCTGTTGATGGTTATAGGCCCTGTCCATGACCTGTTCTCTGATCTGCTACACTTCCACCATATGATGAATCCTTCTGATCACATGGTTAGGTTCTCCTTCAAAGTCCTGGAGGAAAGTCGCTACAGATAAAGCGAGCTGAATAGGGAAAACGGCCTCCATCCCGTAAACTAGTTGGAAAGGTGAGATTCCCAGGGACTTCTTCGTTCTCACTCGGTCAGCCCAAAGAGAAAATTTGAGCTTTGAGTCCCAGGCCCTTTCACTGTTCTCCAGTAGCTTCTTGATGAGCTTGATTAGGCTTTTATTAGAGGACTTTTCCAGTCCATTTCCTTGAGGATAATATGGAGTAGAGTGAACCAACGAAATCCCAAATTGTCCACAGAACTTGACCAGAGGCTCAGACCTGAAGGGGGTGGTGTTGTCAGTGAAAATCCTGCTCGGGCAGCCAAACTTGGCTATGATGTCTTCCAGGAGGCTGATGCTTTCTTTGTGAGAAATGCTCCTGGTGGGGACAGCTTCTATCCACTTGGTGAAATAATCAGTCGCAGTGAGGATCCATCTATGTTGGCCACTTGAGGGAGGATGAATTTCTCCAATGAAATCCAATCCCCACTGCTGAAAGGGCACCGAAACCACTCCAGGCTTTAATGATAGAGATTTGAGCTGCTGCTTACCTGAGAACTTCTGGCATTTGATGCAAGCTCTGACTTCTCTGCAGACATCAGGGAACAAAGTAGGCCAGTAATACCCAGCTCGAAGGATCTTGTGGGTCATGGTATTCCAAAAATGATGACCTCCGCAGAGACCGCTATGGAAATTGAACATCACCTTCTAGGCTTGCTACGGGTCCAGGCATCTTAATAGTATTCCCAGAGGGTCTTTCCAATACAAGGTTTGGTCAACGAGACAATATCTGACCACTTTGAGCTTCAAAGCTCTGGCCTTACTTTTTTCCAATCCATCGGGGGGATTTAATTCTTGTAGAAAATACAATATATCCTTGTACCAGGGACATGCTGCTAGTGGTATGATGGTCTGAGAATTCTTATCGGATGACTCAGCTTGCTCGTTGATGAAATTGATTCCCAAGGCTCTGCAATTTAACTCGGCCAACAACTTGGCTAAACCTTGCCCCTTTATCAGCTTGGTGGGCTTAATCTCCAGATCAAACTCTAGGATCTTGGCGATCCATTTACCTCTCCTCCCATCTATGTCAGGCTGTATAAGGATGTCCTTCACAGAAGCCGAAGGGACATATGCAGTGATCTTTGAATGCAAGACATAGACTATGAAAGCTTTGAGGGATTTCACTAGGGCATAGACCTGCCTCTCCATGATCTCGTACCGGAGCTCTGCATCTCTCAATGCTTTGCTGTAGAAGGCAATAGGCTGCTCTTGCCATTGATCATTTTTCTGCAATAAGACTGTTGCTACTGTATCATAAGAAGCAAAAGAAAAAATCAGAAAATCTTTAGAATAATTAGGACTGATTAGCACAGGTGCCTCAGTCAACGCCTTCTTTATTTGGACAAAAGATTCCCTAGGTTCAGCAATCCATTTTACTTCGTTCCCCTTCCTGAGCATGGCTGTGATGTGTTTCACCAACTCAGCAAAATTTGAGACAAATTTCCTCAGAAAATTTATCTTCCCCAAAAAGGCCTGAACTTCCTTTTTAGATCTGGGAAGTGACAGGGTCTGAAGTGCTTCTACCCTGCTAGGGTCAATCCTTACTCCCTCTGCTGGCACTATATGGCCTAGTAGCTTCCCTTCATCCATAGCAAACAGAGATTTCTTGGGATTCAGGGAAAGGTCGAACCTGTGACACTTCGAAAAAACCCTCCTTAGATGGCAATGGTGTTCTTTATCAGATTTGGAGAAAACTGTTATGTCATCGAGATAAATCACCACAAACTTATCTTTCTCCCCGATGAAGTCTATGTCCATGGCTCGTTGAAATGTTGCTCCTGCATTCATCAATTCGAAAGGCATTTTGGCATACATGAATGTGCCCCATGGAGTGGTGAAGGCTGTTTTTTCCCTGTCCTCAGGCATGACTGATATCTGATTGTAACCAGAGAAGCCATCAATCATGGATATTCTAGATGCACCGGTGACCTTCTGCAATATGTGTTCCATGTTGGGCAGGGGATAATTGTCTTTCCTTGAATTTCTGTTCAGGTTCCTGAAATTGACACAGAGTTTGATTTCTCCATTCTTCTTTCTTACCGGAACCAAATTGGCCACCCAATCGAAATATCTCAAGGGTACAATGATTTGGGCATCCAGCAGCTTCTTCACCTCTTTCTCCATGACAGGTAGCAACATGGGATTTATATGTCTCATCTTCTGCTTGAATGGATTAGCTTCTTCTTTCAGTGGGATCTTGTGCTCAATGACAGATGTGTCATACGTCTTGAGGTCTTCATAGGTCCATGCAAACACATCAGTAAACTCCCTTAGCAACTCGGTATATTCAGCCCTCTGTTCCTTGGTCAAAATCCTTGATAGCTTGACAAACTTAGGCTCCTCTGGTGTGCCTATGTTGCACTCAGTTGTGTCAGCATCATCACCTAAAACTCTACCCTTCACTGCCACATCATTCCCATCGGACAATCTTTCTAAAGGGATGAGTCATCTCGGAATGTAATTGCTCAGTAGTTGAATAATATGATGGTTAGCGATTTTATTTAGAAACTCTCCAGGGTGATGATCACTTTCCATTTCAGGATCCTCATCTATGCGCAACGCAGAAAAGTCATCAACGGCTTGGAGAAATTTATTGATTTCCAGATCATCTTCAAACACCTTCCAATGCTTGACATTGTTCGGTACAGAAGGTCTGTATTTTATTTCAACATCAGATCTGACCATAGGCGGTGAAGGAACTTCGAGCAAACTAGCTGTGACAGCTAAAAAGTCGGCTGAAGCATTTTCTTCTCTTGGAATGAAAGAGATGTTAAATGCCAAGAAGAAACTATCAACTAGGTCCCATACCTTGTTCCTGTAATTCTTGAGTTGAGGATGCTTGGCCTGATAAATATTTTTGACCTGCTGGATGATCAATTCTATATCTCCAAACACATCCATCTCCTTTATTCCCATTTATTTTGCAGCCCTCATACCCAGAACAAGAGCTTCATATTCTGCCACGTTGTTGGTAACTTCGAATTCCAACTTGTATGATAGAGATATGGTCTCTCGACAGGGGGATATGAATACCACTCCGGCACCTGCACCTATACTGGAGGAGGCTCCATAAAAGAACATTTTCCAAACAGAGGTGGTTGGAGGAGGCATCTCCTGATTAAGAATGGGTTGTTTTCTGATCTGTAAAGGTGCTTCAGGAGTCTCAGTGATCTGTAGCAAACTAGACCCTAAGTCAGTTTCAAGTGAAAAGATGGGGTGATTGGTGGGGTTTGCTTCATCACTAACAATATAGGCTAGCTGGGCTTCTCTGTACAACCTCTTGTGTTCCCCTCCAAAAACTGGAATGGTGGCATATGTGAGATCCATCTGTAATGTCCCTCCAAGTCTTTTAATCCAAGACCTTGACAACAGCATGCCAAACTTGGGGGGAACATCAGCTGCCACAATATCCATGACCATACTCTTCATGGGTAGCTGAAACAAAGAAACTACCAGGTCCTTGATGACTCCCAAACATTGCACCCTCCTAGATTCAAAAGAATGGAGGTCATGATAAGCTCGAGTGACTTCTAGTCCTAACTCTTCCATGACGGTTTTGGGCATGAGGTTGTGAGAGTCCCCTGAATCCATAAGACAATTATGTAGCACTTTATCATGTATGTTCAGGGAAGTGTAGAAGGGAGGGGATGAATCATCTCTATCTTCTACCATGGGACCTAGGACGACTGCAGGCCTTTCATCTTGGAGGTTTATAGAGTCTGTGAGAGGGTATGAGGCTTCAGATTTCAATAGCTCAGAGAAGCATTTTTTAAATTCCCCATGTTTAATTAACTCAGTGAGTGGCACAGGAACTCTGATTTTTTGAATCTCATGTTCAAAATTGAAAGAAGATATAGGCTTTGGGATTTCTCTAATTTCGGGAACATGATTATGGACAATGGGAGAAAGAGGTTGAGCCTTCTTACCTCTATGAGCGTCTGCTACTTCCTTAGTAGGTTTCTCTGTTCTAGTGGACCGCTCAGGAATATCAGGTGTTGTTGCCCTTTTATCAGACCTCAGGTTGTACCTGCCTCGACCGCTGCTAGCTTTGTCTCCCTTGCTCAATTCATTTAGATGACTATCCATGAGAGACTCTTCATAAGTTGTCCGAGTGAGGTGAGGAAAAGGAGGAGTGTCTTCTAAGCAGTGGATTTCGAGATCAAGCTCAATTGTTTCTCTTTCCTCTTCATCGACCACCAAATTGTTCTGAAAAGGCGCCTGAATTCTCTGGTCTTCTCTGTCTCTTCCCCTTTCTCTATGCATAGTTGGGGGAGCAACATTATTTGGCCTTCTGAAACCTCCCTTATTTTCGGTGTTCTGAGGGTCCTTATACATTTTCTTCCTTTCCACCTTCAGTCTCTCCATCTATTCAGACAAAAACTTCATCATCTTGGTCAGTTCGTCCACTTGAGGGTGGGGTACCGATGGGCCAGAAGTCGAGGCTTCAGACTTTCCCTTTCTTCTATCTGCGTCGTCTTTGTTCCTCATTCTGTCAGCTACTAATATGTTGGATTCCACTTCTATGGCCGCATATTTCATCTGAGCTAAGGAGGTGGCTCTTCTTTCCCTCAAAAATAGGCAGAAATCAGGGTCAAATGCACCGGCATAGGAAATTTGGGCAGAGGCTTCTGAGGGTTTGATCTCTACAGGAATCTTGTTATACATTTTGTTGAATCTTTTGGAGAAGTCAGAGACAGACTCTCCTTCAATTTTCTTCAAAGACCCAAACTCTGTCATGTAATACATGAAATCTTTCCTATCTCCTCACTGCCTCAGAAAACACTATCCAGGGCTTCAATTCCAGCAATAGATCCCGGGGCCAATCCTCTAAACCATTTTCTCACCTCCCCATCTAGGCTCTGGATGAAGACTCTCATCCAGACATCTTCATTTTCAATATTTAGATTGTCTGCATAACTATAGAAAGAAGCCAAATGCTCTTCTGCAGTCATGTCCCCTTCTCCAGTGAACTTGGGCATGTATTTCAAATAGTCTCCAACAGGGAGAGGATTCATAGGATGGGGTAGGATTAAGGGAGCATATCTAGCAGCAACTATGGCATCCATTCTGTTTGGAGGGGGATTAGCACCATCCATAGGAATATTAGGTGGAGGAGAAATTGGAGGAGAAGGATTTCGCGAAGGGGCTACTGGGAATGAGTCTCGAAGTGGAGTAGGAAACAAGAGAGGATTCAGGGAGAAGGCTAGCGAACTCAAGTCAGCAGGTGCTTCTCTCTGTGTAGGAGTGGGGAAATCTTCTGTAGTTCCGGGTCTATGCCAAAGAGAAGCTTCAGAGGGGAGGGGAGTGACAATAATTTCTCCCTCCAAACCTAGACCAGGAGGGGAAAACTCAGCAGGAACACTCCCAAAATTCAAGAAACGAGAAACCTCTGAAGGAGGTCTATTAGGAAACTGAGGAGGAGAAAAAGGAGTTCTCACAGAAGGGAATGGCTTATTACCTGTTTCAGCGATGGAAACTTCTTTTGCAGAGCTATTTCCCTTTCTGCACACCGCTTCTGAGTCAGCTTCCGGTGTAGCTAAAGGAAAGTGTGGATGAGACCACGTGTGTCTACCTCTGAAAGCCACAATTGATAGAACAGTCTCTCCCTAGTGGAGTTGTCACAATGGAGTCACCAGGTGCACAGTAGCAATCTTCAGGTTCTGATATCTGATGCACCTTCAGAATCAACTAGTCTTTGTCATTCAATCCCGGGGAAAATATTCAACTTCGTCTCCGGCAACGGCGCCAGAAACGTTAGCGTCAGAAGTCACTCCTGGATTGTTTGCAGGAGCAGAGACTGACACCCATCAGTTTAATGTCACGATTTTTTTATGAAGGGGTGATCAAATGGAAGCAAACCCGGAACAATATCATCTCAACTCTGAAACTAGGCTAGATATGCATGAACGAGTGAGGTCTTGCTAAACTTCAAACAGTGAGTTGCAACAAGGGTGAGTAGGGGGGAAGACTTGTATGAGAAGAGTGCAGGGGACTGTTATAAACAATAGGTTTCTAACAGACTATGAGAGAAGGCATCTGAAAGCAAGATCTTCTTACACCCAAATGCAGGAAACTAGAGAAAACAGTAATGCAACAACAAAGCATTTATCATAACATAACTGTGCTAATCCACGCGAAGCATTCGATCATGAACTCTCTGGCATGAGATGAAAACGTAGATGGAAAATGAAAACTATTTGTCATAAAACAAGAAATCTCAAACACAGATGCACCACCCAGAGAACTAGAATAGTTGTTGAAACTTTACAGTCGGGAGCTTAGCTCTACCATCGATAGATACAAAACTGGTGAAAATGCCTACATATACTCAAAACAACAACAGCAACAAAATCGAGATGGTGCATTAAACACATTGCATCTGCATGGCCTCTGACAATCTGTAGCTGCAATCTTTGAATGATCGTGCAACTTCGGTGGACGCAATCGGGATTTCTGAAGATCCGAGGACGAGTCGACGTGTTTTAAATCGGTGCCATACTTTCCCATTATGGCAGAGGTGATGTCTAACCACCATCAACTACCTCAATAACTGCTTCATGGGGATTGAGGACGACCCGGCCAACTCAACACTTTCGGGACGTGGAGGGCCTCCCATGATGCCACCTGGAATAACTGAATGGCTCGAAGAATAGGTGTGGAGGCCAACACAGAAGATGGGGCATAGCAACGGAGTGATGGGGCCAAAACCATGGGGGGTGAAGTAAGAAACTATGAGGTGTGAGAGAGGCGGCAGGGGATGACATGTGGCGAAAGATAATAAGCGGAGGGAGATGGACACATGGCGGGTGGTGGGTGAACGATGAGATGGGGGGGAAGGGGCCATACGGACCAGGAAAGGGGAAGCGAGCAGTTGTCGGAGGATGAGGAAGGGCTAGAGGGGGTGAGCCTCATCACATGATCAGGAAGAGGACAGGTGGCAAGAGGGACGATGGTCCACAAGCTGACATGATGGGAAAAGGGGCCCACAATGGTTAAGTACAGAAGGACAGAGGATGCCCAGGCTGCCTGTGTGTCATTGATCTAGGCGCTTCGATCTCGGTCGTTGGGAAGCTGCGCGCCCGATTCCGAGCCCCCCCCCTTCTCTTAAAGGTAGAAAGGCGGGGGGGGTCTGGAATAGCCTTTCGCACCGTTGATCCGGGCGCTCCGATCGTGACTGTCGAAAAAGGTGTGCCCTGGATTCCGANGGGGGGGTCTGGAATCTCATGTATGTCGTTGATCTGGGCACACGGATGCATGTCGTTCAGATTCGTTCACTGCTTACCACGGGCATATTTGCATCCCGAACTTAGGACAAGTGGGTTTTTAACCCATTGTTTTCATTCTAAACCCCCTTACAAGAAATATCGCTAAAACTTCTCCACCATTGAAGTACCATCTAGTATATGGGTCATCTATACATTTCAAATAGCCCCCTTCCCAACAAATGGTGCCCCCTGCACTTGAGACCCCATCAAAAAATTCCAAGGTATATCCATGTAATGTGATGATTGGACTCAATATTAATACCTGAGACTTGAAAGCTATTGGTTTTTTAATGTGATCTCCTATGGTATTGTAGGCTACAACCCATGTTGAGGGTGACTTCCCTTCAAAGAGTACACTATTTCATTCCTTCCATATGAACCAGCTCTTCAATAAAGTAAGAGTTTTGGACAATTCCTTTTTCAATACCCAGGAGTCCATACAGTCACTAAGATTCTTTCCATTCCCTAATAAATTTGATTTGAAAACGTGACCATAAACTTCCTAGATAGACTTTGTAAAGGAGAAATGAATGAACAGATGGACATTATGTTTAGCATTTTCTCTACACAGGTGGAAAATTCTCGGCCCCACCCACCCTTTCTTTTGAATAATGTCCCATGTTAAGATTCTATTATCAATTGCCAACCAGAAAAACAATAATATCTTCGGTTGAACGTTCCAATTTCATATCTTTATCTTCCATCTGATCAAAATTGGTAGGGTCTATGTAGATATGATCGCCTCATATCAGTTTTTGATGCTGAGCTCCAAGGACGAGTTGCCTCCTGTCCACAAAAGAAGATCCCTTTTTTTATCGAGTGTTATCCCCACCCCACATAACTCCACCATAAACTTTTTCTAATGTGTAGTGAGTTCACCTAACAAATTTAGTTCCTCGCTTCTCTGCCATACCTCAGCATATTTAATAGGGTTGCGTGTTGTCGATGCTTGTGCAAGAGTAGTGACCCATTTTTGGTTGAGTAGAGTGATAATTCCTTCTTTGAGAAATGACATGTTCCCAAGGCCCATAATCCTATCTCGCCCAATTGATATTAAATTTCCTACTCCAGGGCACCAATTGATCTAGTGGTTGATAATAGGGAGTGTACGGAATTAAATGACCTTCTCGTAGGGGAATATTTTGATTGTTATACACATAGATCTTCATTA
>JASDQU011505445.1:51916-62467 GCA_032191745.1 Picea mariana | reverse complement strand
GACATACTTATCATGTCAAAAGCCTCTATTGAGGAATGGGAGAAAATTAGATATATTCTTCAGTCGAGCATCAGGTTTGGTTATCAATGCTCACAAGTCTATCTTTGTGTATGCGGGTGTTGATCATGATTTTTTACAATCTTTAAAAGATATATATTTTTTCTCTTGTAAAGACTTAGCAGGGAGTTTCAATTACTTGGGGTACTTGATGAAGCCAGATAGTTACAAATCAATGGATTGGCAGTGGCTAATAGATAAGTTTGAATCTAGGATCAATCATTGGTGCAATAAGTGTCTTTCCTTGGGAGGGAGATTTATTTTAATTAAAGTTGTTTTAGAGAGACTTCCAGTTTATTCGCTGACAACTTGCTCATTTCTCATTGGAGGCCCTTAATAAACTCCACAAGCTCAGTTTTTCCTTTTTGTGGAAAGGGAACAAAAATAAGAATGGTTATCATTTATGCAGTTGGATTTCTATCTCAAGACCGAAGCTATATGGAGGATGGGGTCTCCAGAACATCTTTGTGTTTTATAGGGCCTTAGCAACAAATGCTCGCCTTGATGAAGACAGGTTTATGGCAAAGAGTGATTAAAGACAAATACATCCCTCATGGCTCTATCTTATCATGGCTTCAGTTTGTGGATACTTTCTCCTCTTTTGGATCACAATCATGGAAAGACATTAGAAATACCTTGTTGGTGATCCTTCACTAGATGGTTTGGAAGCCGGGTTCATGTCATTCAATTTCTATTGGAATAGATGCAATTATAGGTATGGGACATGACTCTTTCCTCTAACAAGAGATGAGTACGACCCTTAACTGTAAGAACATTCATCCTTTATTCCAGGCAAGACAAACAGAGTCACAAGGAGTGATAGGACAAAATTGGGTCAACAACTATGATTTGAACCTGGAGGGGGATCTTGCAGAGGAATGGGAATCATTTAAAAAAAAATTGATCGACACAGGGATTTATCTAGTGAACAGACTGGATGAACTTTTATGGAATGGAGGTGATGCCTCGGGCCAAATATCAATTAAAAATATTTATGAAGCACTGTCGAACAAGCTCTGGAGTTATAAGTTAGGTGGATGGCGGAGAAACTTATGGACCTGGGACTGCCCAATGAAAGTTAAACTCTTCTTCTGGTTGGTAGTTGAAAACAAAGTATTAACTTTGGATAACTTGCAGAAAAAGCTTGGAAAGGGCATGGAAAGTGTTATTTATGCAGGGATAAGGGAGAGACAAACAACCATCTTTTCGTTACTTGTTCCTTTACTTTTACAGTATGGGAGGAAGTGAAAAAGGTACCAAAATTTAATCATGGATGGACCGGAAATTCGGTTGCTGATTATATGCAAAGTTGGTATTCTTAGAATCATAAATATCCTTTCCTTCCAGCTATTATATGCTGGAACATTTGGTTTGACATGAACAAGTCTATTGTTGAGGACATACCTCCTTTTATGCAGAGGATTGTTTATCTTGTGTTAGGTGATGTACGGTCGATGGGAAAACCTCAGAAAGTTCCAAAAGCTAGGAGAACAACAACAATTTTTTTGGAGGACAAAGCACTTGCTTGGTTTGATGGAGTGTCACAACATAATGGCACTCTAGGTGGCGTTGGTGGAGTCCTAAAGATTGATGGCCATACAAAATATAGATGGACTCTTAACTATGGAAGAGGCACAAACATGAGGGCTGAGCTTTTGGGTGCTTGGGCATCATTAATCCCGACAACAAGACTTTTGGTTCATGATTTATTTATGGTAGGAGACTCCAAGATCATTATTGATTGACTTAATGGAAAGGGGTCTATCATGGTGGCAAATTTACACAACTGGATGGAAAGAATTTCTGATATCATACCTCTCTTCAGTTCTCTAACTTTTGCACATGTCTACAAAGAAGAGAATAAGGTAGTTGACATCCTTTCAAAAAAGGCCCTATACTTTTGTCAAGGACAAATCTCCTACAACCATTAGAAGGATGGTCATGAGGGCCTTACGCACTCTTTAAATCTGTATTGACCACTGCTATATTTCTTTTGGTTTTTTGTGTATGGCTAAGCTCCTAAAGCTTATCTACTCTCCCGAGAAGAATATTTTTGTTAAACCAAGTTTATAATCATTGTAGTTATGTTTCTAAGTGTCTACTTGCCAATCATCATAATGATTAGCATCTTGCCAAGCTTCACATCAGTTTATTAGCATTTTTTTACCTTTTAGTTACTCATAAATAGTGGACTGAACTAAAAGAACAATATTGTAAACATATTATGTTATTTTTAATATAATGAATAATTTTCTATAAAAAAAAATTCAACTAAAAAATTAAAAAATTAAAAACATTAAGACCAATGCTTTGTTAGCATCAAAATGTTTTGCATATAAAAGATTTAACCCAAAAATTAACAAGCACGAACACAAATACTTGCCAATCATCAAAATGTTTTGCATAAGGATAATTCAACCTTAGCATTTAAAAGCATAAGAAATATACTTTCTAGACATAACAATGTTTTTCATAAATAAATATTAACGCAACAAATAGAAGCATTAAAAGAAAACACTTTTCATCAAAATGTTTTGCATAAAGATAATTCAACCTAGCATTTAGAAGCATAAGAAATATACTTTCTACCCATAAAAATGTTTTTCATAAATAAATATTAAATAAATATCAAAACAATTGGACGCATTAAAAAACACATTTCAAATCAATTTACATAAATAAGTATTAACTCCGGATTCTAATACCATGAAAGAAGTGTTTTACCCGAGCCCATTTGAATTATTATATTGCATTACCAATTTGATATTGGCGTCCATGAAGACTTATAGCTACCCATTGTTTTACAATCTTGGCAACGATCATTTAGAAACTTAGAAAAAACAAAACAATGATTTTACATATGTGGATAAAGATAACAAAATCATGATTAAATATAATTCAATGCATAGCAAATAATTTATTTTGCTCAATAAAATTTAATAAAAAATGTGAGAGGATTCTACCATAGTCTAAATTGCTTCCTTAGCAGGAAACAATACACCTATCTCACATACCCATGATACTCATTAACTATAATAAGAGGGTGTTGGGTAAGGTTTGATATAGAGCCAACAAGAAACTCTATGCCAATATCCTTTGAGCATGTTTAACTTACTAAACTATACAATCGGGTTAAAATTTTACATGTTGACTCAGTTAACAAAAACTAAATTAAACATCATGAATTCTCTTTATTATTGCAAAATTGTGTGAGATTACGATAAGAAGGGAGAATTTGGGATAAGCTCACTCATAACCACTCACCTTCATGTTTTTTTTACAAGAACAAAATCACCCAATCACATTCACAAAGTAGCATACACCAAGTTCCCTTCCTTGCAACCATATTTTGTTGTTAGGTTAGCATAATAAACCTAGAAAACAACTTCTTAAAGCTACCATCCACATGCAATTGTTAGTAAGATTCTAGAAATTATAATTATACACATTAAAATAAAATTTCTCTTAATTTATCACCAAAAATAGAATTATATATTTATGTTCAATAAACAATCCAACCAATGCATGAACAAAAAACATAAACATTATACATGACTTTGTGATCTTGGGTACTACAATTGAGCTATCAGTGCAATCATTTTTTCCTTGCCAACTATGGAAGGGCCAACTAGTTTCCACCCAACCATACATAGAGAAAATTTATTTCCGTGAGACCCCCTAAGTTGTGTTGAATCACAACCAGGAGTAGAAATAGTAATATATCAACATGATATGCACTAATTATGAGGTCTCCACATACTAGACTTGTTAGGCAATGTAAACATCTCTAGGAAGGTGATCAATACCAACAATATTGTTAATCTTCCTTCGCTAGATCCAACTTAAAATTGATATTCATTCTAGTAGCATTTTCCTAGAGTTCAGATTGATACCTAACCTCATGGGTATCATTGTTATTTATAGGATTCATGAGGTTTAACACCTCACCCCATGTGAATTACTATATTAATTTAATTTCCAAATTCCCCAATATTCATCCACTTGAGGAGCTCTCCTTGAATTTTATTTTTATTAAATAGTGATTATTCATTCCCACCTGGGTGTGGGGAATTTTTAATTCTTCATAAAAATATAATTCATAATTTAATAATAACAACAACAACAATAATAATGTTGGTTATGAAAGTGGGTAATTTGCAAGGTCAACTAATACATCCATTGTGTCATATGCAACTTCCTTGGTCTCACCTAGTACCTAGAAGGTTCAACCTACTTGGGGAATAAGGACTATGTGTCCTTGCTATGCATCCCTAAAACTAGATGTGAGGCATGTTACCTCCCATGATGAAAGTACTTAGTTTATGCATGTTACCTCTACTTCTATATAACAATGATAATTTATCTAACCCCTTATCCCACATATCCTATGACATTACCCACATCTCTTAGAGATTTCCATAACTCTTTCTCGAGACTAGGTAGTTAGGCCTAAGCATCTCTACCAATCCCATCACTAAAGATACCAAAGCAATCAAGAGACTCAATGTCTCTTCCTTGAGGCCAGTCTGGCTAGATAAGCATGCCTATTCACATTTACCCATCCCATCATTATTATCCCATATGCATCCTAGTTGTGACCCACACCCATGTGATGGCTAGTTGAAAAGGCTCAACCTTGTGTCTTGCACAGACATGAACATAGACATAAAAATCATTGGCAATCAAGAGACTCAATGTCTCTTCCTTGAGGCCAGTCTGGCTAGATAAGCATGCCTATTCACATTTACCCATCCCATCATTATTATCCCATATGCATCCTAGTTGTGACCCACACCCATGTGATGGCTAGTTGAAAAGGCTCAACCTTGTGTCTTGCACAGACATGAACATAGACATAAAAATCATTGAATAATCATTGATCACATCTCATATATAATCGAATCAATTAGCAAATGCTACCCATCTCAAGGTTCATCTATCTAGCTCACATCTTGTAGTTTCCTCAGACAATCATATACACCTGTCTCATTCAACTAGGTGATCAATTTCTTACACCAATTGTGATCAATATTATCCCATATCATCATGTATACTCATATTCATAAATTAATAACATTAAATCAAAATCTTCACTCCACTAAAGCTCATCTAACCTTAAGATCCTTTTTCCAAGGTCATAAGTCAATCAACTCCTTCCAAGAGTTCTTTTGTGTTTAACCAACCTACGATATTTGACACCTACTAAATAACATCAAAAATTCATTACATGGATTCATAATCACAACATAATCACATGTTCACATCACATAAMAAGGCATCAAAACCATATCACGATCCAAATCATCACAATAATCATAAAAAAATTAATYGTCATATATACATATACAATGAATATTGTAGTGTGAATATCAAACCATTTCTCAATCAGAGAACACAAGAAAAAATATCATAATCAGAAAAAAAAAACACACTAGCTCATATAAAGTTTACCATCATGCATTAATTAGAACACACAATAGACACCAAAATAGTAAAATGTAAGTTGACCCACAAGTCATGCATAAATAAAGGTTAAGAAGTCCCGTGAGACAGAGCGATTGGTAAGACAGTACCTTTCTCCAAGTGTTGGGAAGAGGTCTTGAGGTCAAATCCTGCTGGGTCTCCGGGACGAATTATATAATGGCTGTTATGTAAAATATTTATATACTGATGAATATAAACGAGAAACTTTCCCGTGGAAAAAAAAAAAAATAAAGATTAAGAAAAATGTGGCATTACAAAATTGGTACAAGGGGTATTACAAATATCACACTTCTAATTCATAGTGGATGCATTTTTTAATGGGTGAAGCCACCATCCAAGTAAAATCTTTTGAAAAAACTCTTAAAATATTCTTATAATCATTAGGTGCCAACATCGATGAGGAAAAATCTTAAGAGTTTCTTCTTTATCAACCTATTGGTGGTACAAGTTCAAATTGGTAGACCACCAAACTTTACAAGGTCATGATTACGAATAAAATATATCATTGTTCCCCTAATTGTTCCCCTATGTTGAAGATAAAGAAAAAATTAGATGGTTGGACTTTTYTATGTCTCTCTTTAGTGGGGAAAGTAATTCAAAATAGTCATGCATTTACTCTTAAACTTTAATTTTTAAGTTTTGGTAGTTGCATAGAAAGTAATAAAACAAATGGAAAGGATAAAAAAAAATCGTTAAGGWCACACATAGTTGGAAGAAAAATGGTCACCACTGGCTTAAAWGATATGCACATAGAAAGCTTAAGGTGGTTGAAAAATGGTCAYTACTGGWTTAAAAGATATGCACAYAGAAAGYTTAAGGTGGTTTGGTTTTTAGAAAAATGAAATATTTTAACGTGGTGYTATTAAGTAAAAAAAATTGAAGATGGTATCAGGAGAGATTTTCTATATGGGCCTAAATATGAAAAGAGAAATATGAAAACACTTCATGGTGCAACATCTCTAGAACAACACCATTTCTTAATGGATCTCGTATATGGAATATGAAAAAGGGGGATATGTAGTGTCACTCAGCACTACGTCAATAAACCCACCAAATCAACCAATCGAGTCTCAAAAAGAGTGATTTTTTTCAAAGATAAAAACAAGATGGGTAGTTTTCAACAATCCATCATCTCATTATGATAACCATAACCAATGCACACACATCACAACATAAAGTAACCACAATGTATGTTTTCTACAATATTCCACATACATATAATTTCCTTTCTAAAATTGCAATAGGATTTTACAAGATACAAGCTCCTTGCTAATATCATTCCTCATGAGATTTATTTCAATAGATGTTTATAGCCCAACTAAATTATAATATTACATGCATTATACTTCTCAAGGAACCATTGCACATTTGAGATCTAGATAGTAGTATTAGATAAGTTAGTTAAGGCTTGCTAAAAATGCACTAACATATAAACACATCTGTGTTTTCCAATTAACAATTATACTCCCATAGTAGGTGGACATTTAATATCTATATTTTGACATAATAATCATAACCACATTCTTGAAAAAATTAAAGAACTCAACTTATCTGATCATCCATGAGCTAGCAATGGTTTCCACAAGCATTGCAAAACAGAGATTCCTAACTTGACAAGTGATCAATAAATGGAAGGCTTATAGCCCATCCATTTCACCAACATAGGGTCCTCTGCAATACAAATATAATATTGAATGGAAAATCCTGTGAGATGGATTGTCAGTTCAATACCATAGTGGAGCTAGTTCAATTCACACCTCTATCAAACGAAAACAATCCTTTGTCCACCCACAAATATCTTTATATTTCCTTAGCTCTCACTAGTTGACGGTAACTCCACTATCCAAGCCAATAGTCGAGTCGACTAGCCAATAGATTAGTAGACCACCCAATAGATAAGTTGACTAGCTAATAGAATATTTGATGACTCAATAGACAAGTCGACCAAATGGTAGCCAAGTCGACTAGGGAATGGGGAAAATCGACTAGGAAATGAGAAAGTCGACTATCTTCATGCCTAGTCGACCAAGGAAGATGAATCAACCAAGAGAAATACCAATCGACCAGAGAAGAATTCTAGTCGACCGTAAGTGAAGTTGGCCAAATAATGAAGGAGAAAAATAACTCGGTGGAATGAGTTGACCAACGATGAAGAAAAAACGTCCAGAGGGAGAATTGGATAATCAACAACAAAGAAAAATGTCTAGAGGGTGAATTTGGTAATCGACAACAAAGAAAAACATCCAGAGGGTGAATTGGGTATCTGGTAATGAAGAAACAAATTGTATCTGGATCGTGGGAAAATAACAAACACCCAAGAAACAGTAGAATGTGAAGTATGTTCTGTATACAACCTTTGGCAAAGAAAAACACCCAACGATGATGAAAATTTAATATACGACCTATAAATGTGTAGACACCAATTGTAAACAATTTCAGCTCTGGGAGTGAGATAAAAGCCACCAACAGTTCTTAAAACTAAATTAGCAACTTCCAAGTAAATAGGAACAACTCTGGAAGGAGAGTTGTCGATTTCCAACATCAAAATGGATATACGGGCATGGTTAAAGAGTTGTTGGACTGGATTACTGGCCCATGGGAATCATATCCATAGAAAAAAAACTCAAATCACAACTGACGCAAAGTTCTATTTACTAAAACATTACATAAAAACCCATTAAATCACAATGCACACCATTTCCACTCATAGACAATGAAAACCACATACAATAACCACACATATAACTCAAAATTTACCCTAGAAACCCAAATGAGAAAAACAACATTCAATTGGCTTTGACTAAGCTCTTTATTATGCAACAATGGGCAAGTTATAGGTTCTCTGGTTCATATCTATGCTCCTCGGTGAAATATGGGTAGCCTCCTACTTCATTCATAGCCAAAGAACCCTATTACCTTGTGGGGAAACAAGATATGGGATATTGTATCGACTAGGAGAGGATAGATGGAAGGTTAGGCATCCCAACCCTTCAGCTTCTCCCAAGTCCATTTCTCCTCCTTCTCTTTGTTTTTTTTTATCCTTTTTTTCCCAGGGGAGGGGGGTGAGGAAGGCATCATGAAAGTCTCATTTTTCTTAATACATTATTTCTTTATATACAACAATATATTGTCCGACTTCACATCTCATATGTTTGACTTAAGACTACATTGAATAAAAGGGTATACATCAATCATGATGGCATGGGGCCCTTCACGCCATCAAGTTGATCTCCTTCGTCGTCCATAGCCTCGAACACTTCCTGTATTGATAATCTTAGGGCCTATGCCAATAGCCAATTGTTCTTGTACGGATCTGATTCAGATCAACAAGTTTATAATTGTTGTGGAAAAATTTCCCCTGCGGACAGGTGAAACCCCCCTTGGATCAAGACCCCTTTGATCTAAAACAGAGAAGAAAAAATGGTGTTCTACTTTCCCCCTAGATCCACTATATATGTCAACAATCAGAATGAGAAGAGAATGATGGATGACTTACCTCTTTTTCGTCAGTTGTCCTCGGTGCTCCAATCCTTGATATTGATGTCCAAGATCTTGGTGCAAGAGAAGTCCTGCAAAGAAAAAAGGAACACCTCCTTCTTCCATGATATATTGTTAAGCAAAATAGATCTATCTATATCAAATTAGATGAAAATATACATGCATATAGTGAAAAATATAAACACGAGGGGAATAGGCCAAGTTATATTATGGAAAGCAATAAATAGTGAATAATTTACAACCTTAGTGTCGATGTTGCAACAATTCCTCCAAGCTCTCCTTCCCATCCCCTTTAATGTCACAAAGTCATAAGTATGATACTTTGAAGTTCTTCCTCCCTCTTTCACCCAATAATGGCCTTCATTATATAGGATTTGAGGCAACATAACCATAGGATAATTTTGAGGAGAGGATGGGATCAAATCAGGATTTAGTTGAACATACAAGATTGACCTTGCCTTGGATAGAGGGTAGCTCGAACCAACCTCTAACCAATTGAAATCTCCCGAAAACAACCTCTCAAAATAAGGAATAATGGTTGCAACTACTTTATTGCCCCCCATAACTGAGCACAAGGAGAGCTTATCACTCCCTTATAATTGGACAAGGAGTTATGATCATGGTTTATCCCCCTCTCCATATTGGTAGGGGGGCGAAAAAGCTCAACAAAGGCCAAAAACTCAAGATGAAAATAAGTATTTCGACCTCCAAATGATAGGTTTCCTTTCCAATATGTCTAGGGATTATAACATGCACTCCTACATGGTGGAGAAATTGTGACAATTTAAATGCGACACTTAGTAAAGTGTGACACTTGGTAGTGCGACAAATAGGTGTGTAACAGATGCTCCCTCAGAATAAAAACTAATGGCCGAAACAATTTACAAAAAATGTGTACGCAAAGATGTTGTGTTGGAAACATAATCATTTTCGAGGTCTAACTAAACGAAATGTGAAGAGTCAAGATTGTAATGGACGTCGGAAGTCCAAAAGACACATTGAAATACGAATCCAATGTTCAACATAATGTATATACACATGTATCATATCTCTAATAAAATGAGCTTCACACCTTATCTAATCTCGTGAGTCTAACATGGTATTAGAGCCCTATCTCAGCGCACACTTTGGTGTCATATATGCAGGTCCCTCTGGATTTTGCTCTCTTTGGTCGATTCCCTTTCTGTGCTTTTGACCTTTCTGCCTGCTAATTTATCTTGGACGCACATTCTCCATACCTCACGAAATCCTATGCAAACCCTACATCTCTTCGAGCGTTCCATTTCTGCGCTCCTCTCTTGCATCCATGGTTAACACACACTCGATCTCACTCCTCCATCATACACCTGTAATTATTTGTTAACAACTATGAATTATTCCATCCGTCAACTGCCCATGTGAAACAATACGCCGATCACTCTCACACGAAACCCTACACTAGTCACTCTCATGCGAAGAGGGTATAGCTTGCCATCGTTTGGAGAAGCTTCTCACGCCAATATTGCACGGACT
>JASDQU011505445.1:34425-51745 GCA_032191745.1 Picea mariana | reverse complement strand
CATCGATGAGGAAAAATCTTAAGAGTTTCTTCTTTATCAACCTATTGGTGGTACAAGTTCAAATTGGTAGACCACCAAACTTTACAAGGTCATGATTACGAATAAAATATATCATTGTTCCCCTAATTGTTCCCCTATGTTGAAGATAAAGAAAAAATTAGATGGTTGGACTTTTTTATGTCTCTCTTTAGTGGGGAAAGTAATTCAAAATAGTCATGCATTTACTCTTAAACTTTAATTTTTAAGTTTTGGTAGTTGCATAGAAAGTAATAAAACAAATGGAAAGGATAAAAAAAAATCGTTAAGGTCACACATAGTTGGAAGAAAAATGGTCACCACTGGCTTAAATGATATGCACATAGAAAGCTTAAGGTGGTTGAAAAATGGTCATTACTGGATTAAAAGATATGCACACAGAAAGTTTAAGGTGGTTTGGTTTTTAGAAAAATGAAATATTTTAACGTGGTGCTATTAAGTAAAAAAAATTGAAGATGGTATCAGGAGAGATTTTCTATATGGGCCTAAATATGAAAAGAGAAATATGAAAACACTTCATGGTGCAACATCTCTAGAACAACAACATTTCTTAATGGATCTCGTATATAGAATATGAAAAAGGGGGATATGTAGTGTCACACAGCACTACATCAATAAACCCACCAAATCAACCAATCGAATCTCAAAAAGAGTGATTTTTTTCAAAGATAAAAACAAGATGGGTAGTTTTCAACAATCCATCATCTCATTATGATAACCATAACCAATGCACACACATCACAACATAAAGTAACCACACTGTATGTTTTCTACAATATTCCACATACATATAATTTCCTTTCTAAAATTGCAATAGGATTTTACAAGATACAAGCTCCTTGCTAATATCATTCCTCATGAGATTTATTTCAATAGATGTTTATAGCCCAACTAAATTATAATATTACATGCATTATACTTCTCAAGGAACCATTGCACATTTGAGATCTAGATAGTAGTATTAGATACGTTAGTTAAGGCTTGCTAAAAATGCACTAACATATAAACACATCTGTGTTTTCCAATTAACAATTATACTCCCATAGTAGGTGGACATTTAATATCTATATTTCGACATAATAATCATAACCACATTCTTGAAAAAATTAACTAACTCAACTTATCTGATCATCCATGAGCTAGCAATGGTTTCCACAAGCATTGCAAAACAAAGATTCCTAACTTGACAAGTGATCAATAAATGGAAGGCTTATAGCCCATCCATTTCACCAACACAGGGTCCTCTGCAATACAAATATAATATTGAATGGAAAATCTTATGAGATGGATTGTCAGTTCAATACCATAGTGGAACTAGTTCAATTCACACCTCTATCAAACGAAAACAATCCTTTGTCCACCCACAAATATCTTTATATTTCCTTAGCTCTCACTAGTTGACGGTAACTCCACTATCCAAGCCAATAGTCGAGTCGACTAGCCAATAGACTAGTAGACCACCCAATAGATAAGTTGACTAGATAATAGAATATTTGATGACTCAATAGACAAGTCGACCAAATGGTAGCCAAGTCGACTAGGGAATGGGGAAAATCGACTAGGAAATGAGAAAGTTGACTATCTTCATGCCTAGTCGACCAAGGAAGATGAATCAACCAAGAGAAATACCAATCGACAAGAGAAGAATTCTAGTCGACCGTAAGTGAAGTTGGCCAAATAATGAAGGAGAAAAATAACTCGGTGGAATGAGTTGACCAACGATGAAGAAAAAACATCTAGAGGGAGAATTGGATAATCAACAACAAAGAAAAATGTCTAGAGGGTGAATTTGGTAATCGACAACAAAGAAAAACATCCAGAGGGTGAATTGGGTATCTGGTAATGAAGAAACAAATCGTATCTGGATCGTGGGAAAATAACAAACACCCAAGAAACAGTAGAATGTGAAGTATGTTCTGTATACAACCTTTGGCAAAGAAAAACACCCAACGATGATGAAAATTTAATATATGACCTATAAATGTGTAGACACCAATTGGAAACAATTTCAGCTCTGGGAGTGAGATAAAAGCCACCAATAGTTCTTAAAACTAAATTAGCAACTTCCAAGTAAATAGGAACAACTCTGGAAGGAGAGTTGTCGATTTCCAACATCAAAATGGATATACGGGCATGGTTAAAGAGTTGTTGGACTGGATTACTGGCCCATGGGAATCATATCCATAGAAAAAAAACTCAAATCACAACTGACGCAGAGTTCTATTTACTAAAACATTACATAAAAACCCATTAAATCACAATGCACACCATTTCCACTCATAGACAATGAAAATCACATACAATAACCACACATATAACTCAAAATTTACCCTAGAAACCCAAATGAGAAAAACAACATGCAATTGGCTTTGACTAAGATCTTTATTATGCAACAATGGGCAAGTTATAGGTTCTCTGGTTCATATCTATGCTCCTCGGTGAAATATGGGTAGCCTCCTACTTCATTCATAGCCAAAGAACCCTATTACCTTGTGGGGAAACAAGATATGGGATATTGTATCGACTAGGAGAGGATAGATGAAAGGTTAGGCATCCCAACCCTTCAGCTTCTCCCAAGTCCATTTCTCCTCCTTCTCTTTGTTTTTTTTTATCCTTTTTTTCCCAGGGGAGGGGGGTGAGGAAGGCATCATGAAAGTCTCATTTTTCTTAATACATTATTTCTTTATATACAACAATATATTGTCTGACTTCACATCTCATATGTTTGACTTAAGTCTACATTGAATAAAAGGGTACACATCAATCATGATGGCATGGGGCCCTTCACGCCATCAAGTTGATCTCTTTCATCGTCCATAGCCTCGAACACTTCCTGTATTGATAATCTTAGGGCCTATGCCAATAGCCAATTGTTCTTGTACGGATATGATTCAGATCAACAAGTTTATAATTGTTGTGGAAAAATTTTCCTTGCGGACAGGTGAAACCCCCCTTGGATCAAGACCCCTTTGATCTAAAACAAAGAAGAAAAAATGGCGTTCTACTTTCCCCCTAGATCCACTATATATGTCAACAATCAGAATGAGAAGAGAATGATGGATGACTTACCTCTTTTTCGTCAGTTGTCCTCGGTGCTCCAGTCCTTGATATTGATGTCCAAGATCTTGGTGCAAGAGAAGTCCTGCAAAGAAAAAAGCAACACCTCCTTCTTCCATGATATATTGTTAAGCAAAGTAGATCTATCTATATCAAATTAGATGAAAATATACATGCATATAGTGAAAAATATAAACACGAGGGGAATAGGCCAAGTTATATTATGGAAAACAATAAATAGTGAATAATTTACAACCTTAGTGTCTATGTTGCAACAATTCCTCCAAGCTCTCCTTCCCATCCCCTTGAATGTCACAAAGTCATAAGTATGATACTTTGAAGTTCTTCCTCCCTCTTTCACCCAATAATGGCCTTCATTATATAGGATTTGAGGGAACATAACCATAGGATAATTTTGAGGAGAGGATGGGATCAAATAAGGATTTAGTTGAACATACAAGATTGACCTTGCCTTGGATAGAGGGTAGCTCGAACCAACCTCTAACCAATTGAAATCTCCTGAAAACAACCTCTCAAAATAAGGAATAATGGTTGCAACTACTTTATTGCCCCCCATAACTGAGCACAAGGAGAGCTTATCGCTCCCTTATAATTGGACAAGGAGTGATGATCATGGTTTATCCCCCTCTCTATATTGGTAGGGGGGCGACAAATCTCAACAAAGGCCAAAAACTCAAGATGAAAATAAGTATTTCGACCTCCAAATGATAGGTTTCCTTTCCAATATGTCTAGGGATTATAACATGCACTCCTACATGGTGGAGAAATTGTGACAGTTTAAATGCGACACTTAGTAAAGTGTGACACTTGGTAGTGCGACAAATAGGTGTGTAACAGATGCCCCCTCAGAATAAAAACTAATGGCCGAAACAATTTACAAAAAATGTGTACGCAAAGATGTTGTGTTGGAAACATAATCATTTTCGAGGTCTAACTAAACGAAATGTGAAGAGTCAAGATTGTAATGGACGTCGGAAGTCCAAAAGACACATTGAAATACGAATCCAATGTTCAACATAATGTATATACACATGTATCATATCTCTAATAAAATGAGCTTCACACCTTATCTAATCTCGTGAGTCTAACATGGTATTAGAGCCCTATCTCAGCGCACACTTTGGTGTCATATATGCAGGTCCCTCTGGATTTTGCTCTCTTTGGTCGATTCCCTTTCTGTGCTTTTGACCTTTCTGCCTGCTAATTTATCTTGGACGCACATTCTCCATACCTCACGAAATCCTATGCAAACCCTACATCTCTTCGAGCGTTCCATTTCTGCGCTCCTCTCTTGCATCCATGGTTAACACACACTCGATCTCACTCCTCCATCATACACCTGTAATTATTTGTTAACAACTATGAATTATTCCATCCGTCAACTGCCCATGTGAAACAATACGCCGATCACTCTCACACGAAACCCTACACTAGTCACTCTCATGCGAAGAGGGTATAGCTTGCCATCGTTTGGAGAAGCTTCTCACGCCAATATTGCACGGACTGAGGACCCTCGGTCAGAACCATCGAACTAAACCCTACGCGACCAGAACCAAATTGTAGTCGTTCCATTCCAAGACTCCAGTATTCCAGGATTGCTGCTTCTTGGTCTGTGATCTTAGAACCATTGGTGATCTAGAAGGCAAGTGAAGGAGAGAACGCGACATCGAATCCTTCGATATCTGTGGTATCATAAATTTATCTATTTATGCGCGCGACGGTTCATTGGGTTATATTCTTCAAATTTGAGGTTATGAAAGTTTTAGAGGGAACAACCCTGTCTTAATTGATTGGAGAGATTGTATATAGATCTCGATTCATTTTCAAATTTAGTCTGCTTGTGGAGTTGTAAGAAACCCTTTAGGTCTATTTTTGTCTTTAAAATGGTTCGAGTTGAGGAACTGAACACTCTAATCGTGTCCTCTCTAGACACTACAGTCACCATTGAAAAAGAAACTTTGTTGTCTGTTGTGACCAGATTAAAAGTTTCACAAGCGAAACTAGAATTACTTCAAACTCAGAATTGTATTATTCATGATGCACTTGAGTGACAAAATTTGTGACAACATTATGAACCCGTCCTTGTTAAAAAACTTCTTTATCGAAAATGAAGAAGATGATTTAAACCAATAGCCAGTGCATGAAAAACTTAGTGTGACAACTCCAGATTCAAGTACAGATCAACTTCCTCTTTCCAAGCAGATCATCAGACCTTGGGAAGAAATAAGGAAGAACAAGCATAGAACTAGTATCGAATATGAAAAAGATGTCACCTTTCATAATTCAGATTACACAAAACCGATCCAGTTCCAAAGTGATGGATTGCTTCAAGATAGTTTACACTCACCTTCTCTAGTTCAAGAGAAGATTTCAATATGCCAACATTGTCAACGAGTTGACCAAATTGAAGATCAATGGTTTGATCTTCATCCTTATGAACATTGTGGACAACACAATCATCCTTCAGATAAATGATTCAAATGCAAGACCATTGTAAGAGTAAAGAACCACCATGGGCGGATGAATTCTTGGCTATGGTAATCAATAGTCAAGAAGATATCATAGTCATACCGATGAGTCCATTCTCGAGTATTGGCGCATCTTGTAGTGAAAGGATTTGCATCTTCTCCACCTTGTACCTAACAGGGGGGAACACCATAAGTGATTGATAGTTCGACTTCCATTTTTGAAGTCCTATTAGTCGAACAACAATAAGCTAGCGTGACAAGAAATCGATATTGGTTTGTGGTTTCCCTTAAACCACCATTTAGTAGAAGACTTATAACTTCTTCTGGACAAAGATTTGTGGTTTCCCTTAAACCTCCACATGGTAGAAGACTTTCAACTTCTTCTACATCAAATTTTATGGTAATCTTTAAACCAACATTGAGAGCACTTCCTATTAGCAGAAGACATCACTTTCACCTTCTATCTAACTTAGGAAATGTTTCGGGAACCATTGATACTAGAGTAAGGTTCCAAAGTTTGTAGTCATCCTTAAACCACCAGATTGGTTTATGGTCTTCCTTAAACCACAATCATCATTCAGCCCGTGGTCATCCCAAAACCACTAGATTCAGAGAGCACATTCAACCATCAACAATTGCACACTTCCAAATCTCATCTTCCTACTTTTAGATATCATCTCTCACCTTGGACTCATATACACCTGTTTGGATTAAGGTGGAATGTTGGAAACATAATCCTTTTGGGTTTCTAACTTCATGGAATGTGAAGATTCAAGATTGTAATGGACATTAGGAGTCTAAGAGACGCATTGGAATACAAATCCAATGGTCAACATAATGTATATATACATGTATCATATATCTAATAAAATGTGCTTCACGCCTAATTTAATCTCGTGAGTCTAACATGCTGGAATATGAAAGGAGACTCGTGGCTTCGTCTAGAAGTGGTTGGTGAATGCCGATCGGCAACATCTAGGGTTTATTTGCATGCCTTTCGAATGGAACATGTACTAGAGCATAAAAAATATATGAAACTAGTACCATATACCATAGCATCAATCATGTATAGACATGTACCATATCATCAATGAAGTGCCTCAAAGAACCAAAGCATGTCCCTCATGCATATGCTACCATACATCAAGTGTATACCTCAACCATACATGCACATTTCATAGATATGTATTTAGTAATGAACCATAAAAATAATGTCATAGCCAGATAAGATACTATAACTCAATCAACCATGTATCCAAGATGTACCTCAATCATGTTCCAAGCCAAACATACCTCAAGCATGTACCATACCACAACCAAGTATAATCATCAAAACAAGCACATAAGCATAAACATACCCATACCTCTGTAACTGACCTGATACACAGTAGTGCTGACCTGTGAGCACTCCTTTGACCTCAAGGACCTGGTACAAGCATTACCCCCAAATCTGTCTTGTCCTCGTGGGACTAAGACATGATGTCACATAGGGCCTTGCATGAAAAGCACTATGCAACCTGTGGAGATGCCTCACAGGATGCTTGTAGTTTGACCCACGGGGGTAAACTAAACTAGGGTTTCCTCATACATTTTTCCTCTTCATTGAAACCCAAAAAATCCCTCACTTCTCACTTCTCACTGCCTCATATTTCACCGTCGCAAACTTGCCAAAATGATCACTAGTTCACTAGAAGGTATTCAATAGAATAAGTGAGTGAATGTACTTGTGACTCGTGGAGGTTTATTTGTCGTTTTTCCAAGTAACATATCTCCTTAATCTTATGGGCTTCTAGAATTTCTTGTTGAAACCACTTGACCCTTACATTAATTGACTTGTAACTAACTAGGGGATTCTTGACCATTCTTTGGGGCTTCTAACTTCACAAGGCCATAATTCCTCAACCGTGAGGAACCATGTGGCATACCACCTATCACAAGAAACAACTTGACGAGCAATATCCATCCATGAGTGAGTTACCTACATTTACACCATCCTTCATGACCTTCTTCCTTGATCAACAAAAATTTCCATAACCATACCTTGGGGGCTACCAAAATTATACAAGGGTTGATATAAAAGAAAACCAATATTTCAATAGAAGCAATGCATTGAAACCAATAACACATATGACTGGGCTTGTGATATACATCACTACATTTTTCTAGTGTGTACAAATGGTCTCATACTGCGTGAAAAAACTATGTCTTAGTAAATCTGCGTGCTCAACCGTCATTGTGTTGGTCGAGTCGATTGTCCCTCAACATGCACAACATTTCTACCTTCACGCTAGAACCCATATGATTACTGTTGAAGTTACTTAACAAGATAATGACTATAACAGTGGAAATAACTCATTATACAGCTATGTGCACAATCATTCCTATGTCGCGTGCAAGATCTGTCCCATTCGTGTGCACAAACTAATACCATTTTGCATGCACAATGATTCAAACATTGCCTCGGAATTCCATAACCGTTACTAGAAAATTATCTAACATGAAACACTTAATAACTACCACGCTCTACATTTGCAACAGTTATGTAGAACTAACAATATATGCACAACCCAACATAACTATGTATCAATTCCATAAAAAAAACAATAGCGTACGTTTTCACAAGTTAATCAATATATAAACACATATAAATCGCAATGACCCATGCCCTCCATATGAAACAAACATGCATTTCTATAGCATATACAATCCACACACACACACACACACACACACACACACACATGCACACACAAATGTATCACATAATATATTTAACATGTATATGCACATTACTTAGATAATAATACACATAAGAAGACACTTATATTTTGTTTTGATACACCAATTGTGCACAGACCTCAGATGTTTCTCCCAACCATAGACTCTATCACTCAGAAACTCTCAACATCAAGTCACCCTTGAGCTAGGGATAAAACTCCACATAGGAAAAGTATTCCTAGGCCAAGATAAGGTCTATCCAAAATCAAAGAACTCAGACAAAGGTGCCAACCCCAGAAAACAAATCATAGTCCCTCATTCCCCACATGCTTGTCCCACCCCAGGAAGTGTGCCCCTTATCTTCTCAACAATACTTCACCTGTGCCACTTTCCTTCTAGGGCTTCAACAACATGTAATATAGGAAGTATTAGGGCCCTATTGCAGTAGATGGGAACCTTGGGAAAGGAATTCCCAATGGTTCTCTCTCCTAGAGAGAATGATCAGGGGCATAAAAACCTTCTTCTTCGAAAAACATGGACCTGAAAACCTGCTTCTTCGAAAAACACGGGACTGAAAACCCGCTTCTTCAACGAACACAGGACTGAAAACCCACTTCTTCAATAGAACATCAGCCTGAAAAACTGCCTCTTCAGTCGCACATGGGCCTCACAACCCACTACTTCAATCGCGCACAGGCCTTCCCAAGCACATGGTCATGTGATGGCAACAATTTAAAACTATATACATATGCCTTCCATAGGAATTTGGTCTACCTCCTCAAGGAATGAGCAAATCCCCGCCCCAAATACACTAAGGCCAAAAAATATATTTGCATGATTATAAATGGACACTTGTTACCTTAAGAGATAATTTAGCTCCACTTGGTGACCCATTCCCTTTCCTTAGGAACTTAGGATAAATGCATATCCCATAAATATACTTTTGGAAATATTATTAAAATATTCCCTTTAATCTTCATACCCCTTTCCCATTCTAGTGGACTTTACCCCCCCATCTATTTTTGTATGATTGGTCTATGTGTAGTGATATGTTTTATTAATATATGATTGCAATTACAATTTACAAAAACAAGTGCACTGACCTTTGTAACAATCCAGTTTCTCTATCCTAATAACCATGCACGCACTCTGGCCTCAATATACATATATACAAAGGCTCTCCGGCCCCAAAAATATCTTTCCTACAAACACGGTCCGATGTGCACTTTGAAGTGATCCTCACTCACTTTTTTTTTTGCCTAGAATATGTCACTATAAAGGCACCTGAAGGGCCACATCCAACTGAATACAAAACATTGTGCCTGACCCCAGTGGACTTAGAGAGTTGAACCCACGACCTCGTGATAGAGGGCCAAAGTATTGGTAGTGGGGGATCCAACCAACTGGGCTACCCAATGGGGCTAAGTGATCCTCACTCACTTAACTTGGTGCACACAAATCTATGAAATGTCATGCACTCTTCCCTTGGTTTACATGCATGACAATCCTCGTACACTTATTCAGGTGCACACAAAGTTATGAAATGGGTGCACTCTCTTTCCTTGGTTTGTGTGTGCTTAACTGTACCCAAAACTTGTGTTTCACGACTCACCATCCTATATATACAATTACAGTTACATTACAATTGGGGTTTATTCTAGGGGTATTACATTCCCCTCCTCCTTATTTATGCATTATCCTTAGTCACTTTTATTTTCTCGAGCTAGGTGGGAAGTATGAGGGAATCCACCCCCACCTTAGTCTCCATCACTTGATTCTTACATGTTATTGGCTTAACAAGGGTTTTCTAAGAAAAGTATAAGGGCGTACACCCTCTTAGCCTAAGCCATAGATAGAGATAATTGCCTTAGGGAGTAAGAGGATTTACACCCCCAAGGAGGTAGTACCTATAGCTCTTTCTTTGCTTGACTCCATTAACCCATTTTTAAAAGGCACTAGTCATTTACTTATTTCATTGGAGAAATAAATTCTTGTCTTGGTAAATGTACAAATTTCAAGTTTTAATGATGTCTCTTTTGGATAGTGATCTTGATGCCTTGGGGATTCTTCCTCCCTTAGGGCATCTCCTTTCAACCATAATTTATTGTTTCTATAGTAAACTAACCTACATCCATTAGGATTTCTCTAACCCTAGCCAACTAACCATTATTTTCTCCTAAACTAACCCTAGACTAGACCTAAAAAATCTGCCCTAATGTTCTACTAACCTAGGCACACTTATTGAGCTAACTAGGGGTTGATTTGATAGGATAAACCTTATGATATAGGGATTGGTTTGCTATATCCGTAAGGCTGATAAGTTCACTACATAAACCCTAAGATGAATTCACTCTTAACTTGTGCTTTTACCACCAAAATTTGCTAAAAGTTTGCTAACTTGTTCTACTAGGTTTAAGGCATTTTTGGGTATCTTCTTTGAGAATTTTGGTGGTTGATTTTACTGCTGTTATAACAAGATTGCTACAGACATAAGGCTGCAAAATAATTCTGAATACAATATTTATGATAGCCACAACTAATTACTAAAGTCTCATGCTATAAATTGTGAAGTTTCTCTAGTCATTATCTACTTGTCTCAAGCATATCTTACTTGACTTTAAGCAATATTTTAAGCATCTATAATACTTCTTTATTTCTGATATATATTGTTATATATTGATGCAAATGAGGGACAACAATATTAACTTACTGATCCAACTAACACATCATTGCAAAGTGGTTTTTCTTGTGTCTCAGGCAGGTACCAACACCTTGACAATTCACCCAAGTCTTTGGAAACCTTTAAACTACTTGAGACTCATGTTTTATTTCCATTTTCCATCTATATATTTGACCTTAGGGACCTCTTTCTTCCCTTTCCCCTTTTCACATCCCATTTCCCTCTAAGGTAACCGATATCGCCTCCCTAGAGTGACCTAGTCACCCTTGAAGTACGATACCTACATCAAGGTGACATTGGATGTAGTGTTCCTTAGTTCTCACCATTTTGGTGGTTGGGTTGGGATTTTATCAACCTACAAATTGTGCGATAACATTTTGGCACCATTGTCAGGGAGGATTTTGAATCCTCTTCGAAATCCTAATGACACTTTGGCAAGCTATCCCAAATCCTTTCCCTTAGTTTTCCTAACAACTCCACCCAAGGGACTTTCCCTTTCCACCCTTCTTGATGATCTCATCTTGAAGCTCATTTGGCGACTCCACCTTCCCATAGCCCATCCTTTCCATTTTTCCCCTTTCTTCCTTTGGTGAGACTTAATATCACCTGGTGACTCCTTTGAGGTGTCTTTTCAGTCAATGGAATTATGACACCATGGGATGAACCCTCATCCAAAACTTATTGTGACTCAACCATGACATTATTGCAAATGGTAAAGGAGAAGGATGCTAATAAAGATGCTAAAGAAATGATGAATTGCATAGGAGATTCATTTCCTTCCCTTGACAATGCAGAAGTGTCTGAAGAAAAAACATATGAAGAAATTCATCAAGAAAAGAAAATGATGAGTTGTGACCCTTTCAAAGACCTTGATGATACTTTATTCCATGACCTCGAAAGTGAAGAAGTATCAGAGAAAACCTTGGATATGACTGATCCCCTTGAAGAAAAGAAAGAAAAGAACTATGCATTAAGGATCAAGCCTCTTGTGATGAAGATGCGATGGAGGGGTATGTCCATAAGAAGAAAGAAGAATTATGATAAACCACAAAATATCGAGGCACCGCTATATTTGATCCCGATTGATGAAGGTGAGGTTGTCCAAACTTGTTTTCCTCCTGCATGTTGGGGTCCTATAATCATAGGTAACTTGATTCTTCATTTGCTTACTTGGCGTTGTTCCCGTGATGAAGACATCTCGCTTGCTGGGCTCGGTTGATTCCATTTCCCCCTCCATCCATTTCACCCGATCCTTCATCACCCTGTTTCATCCTTCATCCACCGCTATGCCCTTCAGTCCCTTACCTTTCACTTCTTCACCCCTTCACCAATTTTATCCCTCCATGAATAAACAAGCTTAGGAAAAAAAACAATAGGTTAATAATGTTAGTAATTAAAATTAGTATAGTTAGATTAATAAAACTATGTTAGACTTGTTAATAATTAATTAATTATTAATTTATTAATTATTAGTAATTAAGTTAGTTGTTTAAGTTAGTAATTAGGTTAGTGTTTTACTAATCAAACATTAATTAAAAATTAAATGAAAATAATAAATTAAATATAAAATCTATAAATTCAAAAAGAAAACAATAATTATAATACATTATTTAAAAAACAAATTAAAGTAAACATATGCTAAAACACAAAACATTAAAATAAAAATTAAATAATAAAAATAAAAATTAAAACTAAATTAAACAACAAATTATAAATAAAACCTAAATACAAAAATTAAAAAACAAAACATATCATAAAAAGAAATATAAAACAAAAATAAAAAACTTAAACTATCCTAAATCTACCCACGACATTTCCCGTATAGCTTGGACCCCCCCCCTCACGTCACATCACCACCAAGGGGGTTTGAGCAAGTGGTATTGCGAGGGACAAGTTTCGCCTCATCGTTAAATCGGACCCCCCCTTCCCAATACCATTTACCACCTTTGGGGGGGTCTGATATATCACTTTACCCCTCTAAAAACTGCTTTTCCCAAATAAAACCATTTTTTTGCCATTTTACTTGTTCGTCTTCCGAGATTGATTCCGGGAAAACGAGAGTGAATTTTCAAAATCTGAGAATTTTTATTCATCATGGAATGAAGAAAAAAAATCTCTCCTAGAATTTACACAGGTGTCATAAGATGGGAGAATCGAAGCCATCTTTGAGCCCCATTTTTTCCTGTTTCAATCATGATTTTGTGGGAACTATTTCGGTGAGACGGAAATGAATTTGGAAAAAGAGAAAGCGGTTTTTGTCCAGCACATGCTCATATACAATAAATTCTTTCATTTTATACACAGGTATCCTCGTTGAGGAGAAAAAAATGTCTGAGTTGACCCCTTTTTTCAATATTTCGACCCGTCTTTCATGGTTGACAGTTCAAGATTTGAAGGATTTGTTTCTATTTTTGGCCGAGGTGGTTGAATTCAACCTCTTTAGACTGGGGAGAGTCTGTTCTATATATTGTAATAAGTTAAATGTACAATGGTTTGATCAGTTAGACTGGAAGGGAAAGATGGTATTGAAATACCACCATCTGTTGTAAAGATGTTCAACAGGTTGTAAGTGACTTTTGGATGAATACCAATGCATTATGTGTTGAAGTATTTCTTGATGTAAATTGTCATTCTATTGTTTCACATATTTTTTTCTTTCCTTATTGTTTATAAGAATATTATTCTCAGGATTTGTCTCAAAGACCCTGCTCTGGCTTAAAACAATATTCATGTTTTCTCCTGAAATTTGAATGTAGAATTTAGATAAGCTTTGCTCTTCATTTGGATTAAAACTTAATCTGTTCTTCTTTTCCATCTCACAAACTTAAAGGATCCACTGATGTGACTATCTTTCCTGGTTTCATATGTCTCCGTTATTCATTTGTTTAATCATCTTTAACCTGTGACTCCATTTTTCCCAATGTTTCCTCTTCTCCGCCCCTACCTAATTCTTAAAAACAAACCTTATACTTCACAAATAGCCTAAAATCCCCTTCAAATAAAGCTATATTAGACAGAGAGATCCCTCTCTGAGTCATGGAGGGATAGATCCTTGACTCAAAGAGGTTTTGAGGTTGCCTCTGTGACTGCCTCCACAACCTTGGGAAAATTACAGAGTGATAACATAATGATGACCATACTAGGGAACGAGATTTTAGGTTCTCTAAAAAAGCATAGAAAGTTTCATATCTGATCACTGATGGTGGACAGTGACCAGAAACAAGAAGGCTAAAATCATTCACCTGGCGACTCCAATCATCTCCAGATCAGTTCCAATTCGAAAACTTCATTGGAGGAAGAACCCGAAACATGAAAAAGCAATCCGGAAAGATCATGTATTCGAGTTCAAATTGTATTCAATACATTGTTGTCTTTATCTGTAATTATATTCTCTCCTTTTATAATCCTGGTCAAGAATTTATTGCTGAAATTCATAATGAATAGTTTCAAGTTGAAGAGCTTCAAATGATTCAACCTTTACCTATAGCTCCAGTACACACTCCCATATCTGTAGATAGCCCAATGAGACACAAACCTCATGCTTTATCTTCTACCTTTGTTGAAATTCCAGGTAGCTATAATCCCCTTACTTTACCTCCTATACCTGCAAAAATCCCAGACATATACAAACCCTTAGATTTGCCTCCTATTCTCCATGACCTCTGTGTCAATTACACAATTAATATGCCCAGTTTTGATGGAGACAATGTCAAGATCACTACTGAAAAGCACATCCAAAGGCTTGAGGATTTTCTTGATCTGTTTGAAGTGGAAGAAGATGATGTCTGTATCAGGATGTTTTCCCTATCATTGCAAGGTAAAGTTAAAAATTGGTTTAAGAATCTTCCAGCTGCAAGCATTGATAATTTTCATCAATTTGCGGAAATTTTCCTAGATCGATGGGTGATCATGATAAAATTTTTTTTCATCCTAGAAGAGTATGACCATTTGAAAAGACAACCAGGGGATACAATACATCTGTTTTCAGCAAGGTTCAATAAGGTGTACCATTCAATACCTACTGATATAAGGCCACCCCCAGGATCATCTCACTTGCATTTCCCAGATGCCTTCGATCCTGAGATGACATTTCAATTAAGAGAAAGGAACACTTAAACCCTTGAAGAAACACAAAAGTTGCAGTTGATGTGGAAGATAACTTGCTGAAAAAAAGGTCCAAACTAAGGTCAGAAGAGAAAGATAGAACATAAAAGGAACATATGACATCTTCAGAAGTGAAACTAGATGTCCAGGCAAACACTGTAAAAGAGATGATGCAGCCGATTAGCAAGAAAGATAAAATTCTTGTTCAAAGATCACATGTTTCAATAGTTCCAGAATAGACAAGGATCAATGTCCCTAAACACTTTACATCTCATCCTTGGTATCGTGGATTGGATAATGATTGTTTCATGTATTCAATTCACAACTTAGTGAAAAATGAATTTCCAACTCAACTTGTTGAAGAGCCATCAACTGATATGATGTGTATGTTTGATGAAATTTCATTTCATTTTTGGGAAGTAGAAGATCAGTTGCAATTCAAGAAGGTTAGTTAGTCTGTATATAGTGATTATGACACAATGATCAAAATGCAGAAGATCTCAGAGTAAGTGTACAGACTTTACCTTTATGTTTCTCCTCTTTTAAATTTCCAAGAGATAATTCTAAACCAGTTGTAAATAGTGAAGAAGGAAAATCTTCTGATGGACCAGTGAATGATGTCATTGATGACATAGAGGTTGTTTTAGACCCAGGTTTTCACTTACCAAGTCCTTCTGAGTTTCAAACCCCAGACGAAAGTTCAGAGACTGAAGAAAAATTTGAATCAGTGGAATGTAATTCTGTACCATTAGGTTATAATTCATTTCAAATTTTGAAGGAGACTCTTGAATAGATGTTGAAGGATAAACAAATACAAAGTCAGGAAATTTCATTTGAATCAATGCAACAGTCTTGTCAGTCTTTTCAAGATCCAATAGCTGATTAGTTGGATGACCTGTGTTGTCAAAATAATTTTTCATTTGCCAGTCATGAGTTGAAAAGAAGCTATGATCCAGACATGGTTAGACAATCATTTCTATGTTTTGATTCAACAACATTTTTTTCTCAAAATTCATTAGAAAAACCATAGATAAATCAACATGTGCAAAATGATACAGATGTTATATGTGCATTATCAGATCACGAAGTTGAAATGGATAAATTCGAATATCAGGAGATAGGTCATGTTTATCATGATCCTATAACTGTCTATATGGGGGAGATATTCTTTTCAGAATACCCATTGATTACCAAAGTTTTTGGAATTGTCCCCAGTCCCAGAACTTTGTGTTTTGAAGATCAGGATGGAAAGAAGTTCATGATGCCTATGCAAGTTCTATTTCTGATATTGATTGAAAACATTGAAAGAGAAGAGTTATTAGAGCAGTTGCTTGACTGGTTGCACTGACATTATTGTATCATTTAAAACATCAAAATTATCAGTAGTGTAGGGTAGGTAGCATTTTTGAATAATCTTAGTCATTTGAGCATATTTTTTAGTATTGTATGGTTTCCAGTAGAGTTTGCAGTTGATAGTATCTAGTTCAATGTTTAGTCAAATTTGAGCCAGTTCAAAGATTGTAGCTGCAATGACTCCATGGCCCAATGAATAAAGCACTGGTCTGCATGTTCATAGTTCAGTGGGTCTTGTGAGCTTCTGAAAGAGCCACCATCCCCAGGTGGAGCCTATGTTGGGGTCCTATAATCATAGGTAACTTGATTCTTCAACTGCTTATTTGGTGTTGCTCCCGTGATGAATACATCTGGCTTGTTGGGCTCGGTTGATTCTGTTTCCCCCTCCATCCATTTTGCTTGATCCTTCATACCCTATTGTATCCTTCATCCACCACTGCGCCCTTCAGTCCCTTACCTTTCACTTCTTCACCTCTTCGAAAATTTTGTCCCTGCATGAATAAACAAGCTTAGGGAACATGTTAATAATGTTAGTAATTAAATTTAGTATAGTTAGATTAATAAAACTATGTTAGACTTGTTAATAATTAATTAATTATTAGTAATTAAGTTAGTTGTTTAAGTTAGTAATTAGGTTAGTGTTTTATTAATCAAACATTAATTCAAAATTAAATGAAAACAATAAATTAAATATAAAATCTAAAAATTAAAAACAAATTAAAAAAGAAAACAATAATTATAATACATTAATTAAAAAACAAATTAAAGTAAACATATAATAAAACACAAAACATTAAAATAAAACTTAAATAATAAAAATAAAAACTAAAACTAAATTAAACGATACATAATAAATAAAACGTAAATAAAAAAATTAAAAAAC
>JASDQU011505445.1:23727-34325 GCA_032191745.1 Picea mariana | reverse complement strand
GACAATTGTCTAGTTATAATCATGAAATATATTTTTGGGCCTTAGTGTATTTTTTTTTTTTGGGGGGGGGATTCGCTCATTCCTTGAAAAGGCATACCAAATTTCCTCTGGAAGGCATATGTATATGGTTGTAACTTGTTTCCATCACATAACCATGTGCTTGGGAAGTCATGTGTGTGATTGAAGAGGTGGGTTGTGAGGCCCGTGTGTGATTGAAGAGGCATGTTATCATCCCTATGTGTTATTGAAGAAGTGGGTTGTCAGGCTCATGTTGGTCGAAGAAGCAAATTGTCAAGCCTGTGTTTATCGAAGAATCTAGATGTTAGGACTGTGTTTATCAAAGAAACAGGTTGTCATGCCTGTGAGCATTCTCTCTAGGTGAGAGAACTACTAGGAATTGCTTTCCCAAGGTGTCGAGTTGCAGCTACAAGGTCCTGAGACTTCTTGTCTGACATGTTGTTGAAGCCTTGGAAGGGAAGTGGGGAAACCGAAGGACTGTTGATAAGAGAAGGGGAACACTTCCTGGGGTGGTACATGCATGTGGGGAATGAGGGATTGCAATCTGTTTGATGGGGTTGGTACCTTTGTCTAAGTGTTTTTATTATGGATAGACCTTATCCTGGATTAGGAATCCTTTTCCCAGGGGAATTTTTAGCCCTATCTTTGGGGTGAATTTTTATTGAGAGTTTCTTAGCAGTAGATTCTATGGCTATGAGGAATGTCTGAGGTCTGTGTGCAGTTGGTGGATTACAACAGAAGATAAGTTTCCTTTTATGTGTATTATTCTCAAAGTAATGTGCATATACATGTTAAATATATTATGTGATACAAATGTAATATATATATATATATATATATATATATATATATATATATATATATTTGTGTGTGGATTATATATGTTGTAGAAATGCATGTTTGGTGCATATGCAGGGCATGGGCCATGAAGGTTTATATGTGTTATATATTGTTTAACATGTGAATTCTTATGTTATTGTTGTTTATGGAATTAATACATAGTTATGCTAGGTTGTGCATATATTGTTAGTTCTACATAACTGTTGCAGATGTAGAGCATCATAGTTATTAAGTGTTTCATGTTAGATAATTCCATGGTAACGATTATGGAATTCTAAGGCAAGGCTTGAATCATCGCACACACAAAGTGGTATTAGCTCGTGTGCATGAATGGGACATATCCCACACATGGCATAGGAATGGTTGTGCATGTAGTTGTATTATGAGTTTTTTTTGTTGTTATAGTCATTATCTTGTTAAGTAACTTCAACAATAATCGTATGGGTTCTAACACAAAGCTAGAAATGTCATGCATGTTGAAGGAAATTCGAAACAGCTGACACAATGATGGTTGAGTGTGTGTATTTTCTAAGACATAGTTGTTGCTTGTGGTATGAGACTGGTTGCACACACTAGGAAAACATAGCAGTGCATAACACAAGACCAGTTGTGTGCATTATTGGTTTCAACGAGTTTCTTTTGTAGAAGAAATAATTGATATCAAAGATTTATATAGTGAAGTTGCAGTGGTGGAGACTTTACAATGTGGTAACGTGACTCAAATATGAGGTTGGATATGTCAGAATGTGGTATCAGAGCTCAAATTTTGATGTGACATGGCCTTTTAGTAGAGATGGGAACATTACAAATTGGTGTCAGAGCTCTTGGTTCAACACTGGACTTGTATGGGCTAGAGATCCACATGAAGTTGGCGACGTAGGAATATTTATGATGGCCGTGGGGTCGCAAGCAGAAAATATGGAAAAATGAGTTGAGTGAAGAAAGGACTCACATGTGCTAAGTATTGGTGTGCAATGTGTGCATACTAAATTTTGGCATTGCACAGTGTAGGACTTATGGTGAGTAGAATATATTGGTGCATGGAGTGTACGCACTAAATATTGGAACTGTGGGGTACAGAACTGGTGGAGCACACATAATCTAGGAGTGCATTACATACGAGATGAATATGGATGTCATACATAATTGATGGGCATGTACATAATACTAGTGAACAGGGTATGCAAAATGAATAATGGTGATGTGCAATGAGCGCGCATTGAATATGAACACTGCATGGAGAAAAATCAATGGTACGGAGGACATGCACGGGGAATATTGGCACTACATGGGGAAGGATTGGAGATGCACAATGAGTATTGGATGCGAGAGGGTGTGGGAATAATGTTGGCGTGTCATAGAGTAAAGATATAATTTGTTTGGAATATTGGTGTGAGACACAAAAGTTATGCACACTAGATAATGATGCGTGGAACCCAAAAGTTGACATCCTAAATATTAGTGTCGATACAAAAGTTGTGCACACTAAATATAGGTGCAGTGTATGTGCATTTGGTATTGCATGTATATAGCATGTGTGCATGATGAATATGGTTGTATAAAACAGAATTGGTATACACATGAGCTTTGAAAGAAAGAAAAGGAGAGAAAAGAGGAGGAAAGTTATTGGATAGAGCAATCCAAATATTCGCCTAGAATTTTGAATTAGGTTGTTGAATTCACTAGGAATCATAAGAAAAGATTTTGATACACTTATGGAACAAAATGTGCATATTATTTATGGTTTTCATAAATTATTTAGTCTAACAAATCTTGTTTCCTCCACATTTTTCATAGTTAACATCAATTGATCAGTACAGAATCAACACATAGATCAGAAGCATGGAAGATGCATAAATAACCTACAACCATGAAGACTAAGTCAGAAGGATGTGTGACAATATAGGTGATGAGTGTAAAGATTCAAATAGACATGAATAATCCAAGGAAGAAAGAATGAATTTGGTGAAGACCATAAAAAAATTTCAAAAGGACATCCAAAGTTATAAAGTTGGTAATGATAGGTTTATTAAATCCAAGGAGGAACAAGATCGCTTCAACATCAAGTTGTTACAAAGGTTGGACATAATAGATAAAAATATGGATAAGGAGACTGAGTCAAGAAAATAGAGGAGACACGAGTCTCATGATGACAGAATAAAAATAATAAGTGTTGATAGACATTTCCATCACTCTCCAAGACATTCAGTTGGGAGAGTGAAAAATAGTTCAATCCCATCTTATGTGAGGAAGCATAAAAAGAGGTCTAGGGTGGATGAGCTAAAAGGAGAAATGAATAAGATTAAACCTCCTACTTTTGATGGTGAACACAAGAAGGATTATGATACATAAACTTGGTTGTTGGGCATGAGAAAGTACTTTCAGTTACATGATTCCTCTTCATAGGCATAAGCGATAATTTCCATCTACCAACTCAAGGGAAAAGCATCAATGTGGTGGGACTAGTTTTTGCAAATACAACAAATTGATGAGAGAAAGGTTACTTGGAGGGAGTTCAAGAGGTATTTTCAAAATAAATACTTAACCAAGCATTACTATGATAGGAAAATGGAGGATTTCTCTGAACTCAAGCTTGGAAGTATGACCATAGATGAGTATGAGAGGAGATTTTTAGAGATACTGAATTATGTTTATTTCATCAAGGATGAACATGTTAATATTCATAGATACTTGAGTGGGATTCCATCATTTAGTGATAATATATAGTATGATGATCCCAATACATTAGAGGAAACTATAAGGATATCCAAGTGTCTTTATGATCAACATAGAGGATGACCCACTTACCAAAAGTCTTGGGAAGACAAGAAGAAAGGAAAGATGGAGAAGAGAAAGAAGGGGTCCAAGCCACCATTCTTTAGAAATAATTTTTAGGGACAACCAACTCCCAAGGAGCCCAAAATGACAAAGACAATGGGGAAAAGACCAAGGCAACAACCAATGAAGTGTTGGGGTTGTGAGGGAGATCATGTGTACCGATATTGTCCTCACAGAGGTGAAAAAGTGAGGACTTTTCGCAATATACAGCAAGTTGATACAGTGTAGGACATGGGAAGAAATGTACCTAGCATCTACGCAGCCATAGATAACAAGAAAGATGAGTTTAAGTCACATATGATTGAAGTGGAAGGTAAGATAAAAAACCAACCCATTTCTATTTTAATTGATTCGAGAGCTAGTCATAGTTATCTAGATCCTAATATGGTGGAAAGATTTCAATTGCCAAAAATAAATCTAGGGAAACCATGGTGGGTAAAAATAGCTACAGGAGAAAAAAATAATTAATGAGATGGTTAAGGCATGTTCAATGGACATGAATGCATTGAGCACAAAAGAATATTTGAATATTATACCTTTGGGATCATATGATTTCCTAATTCATATGGATTTCTTGGACATGCATCATATTGTCCTATATTTTTACAATAAATCATTTACTTCCTTGGATGAGAAAGGGGACTTGAGGAAAGTTCAGGGTATTCCCAGGGCAATAACTATCAGGGAAGTTTCAACCTTGCAACTAAAGAAAAGCTTCAATAAAGGTTGCCAACTATTTACAGTGCATATGGAGGAGGAACCCAAGGATAAAGTGTCAAATATTGAATATTATGCACTTCTAAAGGAGTTTGAAGATGTATTTAGAGAAATATTGGGGTTTCCACCCAAGAGAGATATTGATTTCTCTATAAATCTAATGCCTGTAGCAGCCCTAATATCCAAGACTCCTTATAGGATGAGTACACCGAAACTAAAAGAATTGCAAATGCAAATTGAAGAACTTATTAAAAAGAGGTATATATGCCCAAGTGTGTCACCTTGGGGTGCCTAAGTATTATTTTTGAAGAAAAAGGATGCAACACTGATACTTTTCATTGACTTTAGGCAGTTGAATAAGGTAACAGTGAAGAAAAAGTATCATTTTCCAAGGATAGATGGCCTCTTTCATCAGCTAAAGGATGCAAAAATATTCTCTAAGATTGACCTCAGATCAAGCTATCATTAGGTAAGAATTAAAGAGGAATATATCATCAATATAGCCTTTAGGACAAGGTATGGCCATTATGAGTTTACAATAGTGCCATTTGGGTTGTCAAATGCACCAGTTGTCTTCATGTGTTTAATGAATGGTATTTTCAAAGAATACATAGATGAGTTTTGTTATCGCACAATTTGTAGGTTGGGAAGCTCTCGAACCAACCACCAAAATGGCAAGAACTAAGGAACGATACACACAATATCACCTCAATGTAGGTCCCGCACTTCAAGGGTGACTAGGTCACTCTAGGGAGGTGATCCCAGTGACCCTAGGGGGAAATGGGATGTGAAAAAGGGAAAGGAAATAAATAGGTCCCTAATCTCAAATATATATATGGAAAATGGAAATAAAATACGAGTCTTGAGTAGTTTAAAGGTTGCCAAAGACTTGGGTGAATTGTCGAGGTGTTGGTACTTGCCTGAGAGACAAGAAAAAACACTTTGCAGTGATGTATGTTAGTTGGATCAACAAGTTAATCTTGTTGTCCCTAATTTTCATAAATATATTAAAATATATATCAGCAATAAAGAAGTATTATATATGCTTAGAAGATTTCTTAAATTCAACTAAGATATGCTTGAAAAAAGTAGATAATAACTAGAGAAACTTCATATTTTATAGCATGAGACTTTAGCAATTAGTTGTGGCTATCATAAAGATTGTATGCAGAATTATTTTGAATCCTTACGGATGTAGAAATATTGTTATTAAAGCAGTAAAATAAGCCACCAAAATCCTCAAATAAGATACCCAAAAATGCCTTAAACCTAGTAGAACAAGTTAGCAAGCTTTTAGCAAATTTTGGTGGTCAAAGCACAAGTTAAGAGTGACTTCATAATAGGGTTTCTGAAGTGAATTTATAAGCCTTATGTCTGTATCAAACCAATCCCTATATCATAAATTTTATCCCATCAAATCAGCCCCTAGTTAACTCAATAAGTGCGCCTAGGTTACTAGAAGTTTAGGGCATATGTTTTAGGGCTAGTCTAGGGTTAGTTTAGGAGAAAATAAGGGTTATTCAGCTAGGATTAGAGAATCCCTAATGGTTTTAGGTTAGTTTTACTACAGAATAAATAAATATTGGTTGAAATGGGATGCCCTAAGGGAGGAATAATCCCCAAGGCATCAATATCACTACCCAAAAGAGACAACTTTAAAACTTGAAATTTGTACGTTTACCAAGGAAACACTTTATTTCTCCAATGCAATAAGTAAATGAATAGATACTTTTAAAAATGGATTAATTGAGTCAATAAAATAAAGAGCTAGAGGTACTATCTCCTTGGGGGTGTAAATCCTCTTACTTCCCAAGGAAATTATCTCTAGCTAGGGTTTAGGCTAAGAGGGTGTATGCCCTTATACTTCTCTTAGCAAACCCTTGTTAAACCAATAGCATGTAAGCATCAAGTGATGGAGACTAATGTGGGGGTGGATGCTCTTATACTTCCCACCTATCTCTAGTAAATAACCTTGACTTGAAAAATAAATGATAGCAACAATATAGAAACCTTACCAATTCAAGGAAAAAAGGTAAGATAAACCACCATAAAAGCTAGAGAAAAACCTTCAAAGGATAGTGCATTACTTCCATCGACCAATAATCCAAGAAATAGATATAAACAAGTTCACAAGAGAGAGAGCTAGCCAAACAGAGCGAAAATTTCAGTCCAAGTACCTCTCACAAGAGGGAGAGTCTTGTTAAAATAAGATCTTATGATCTCTTGTTTATACAAATTGTCACTAAGATAATGTGTCCACATAATTAAGGGTAAACCACAATACTAAAGGTCAACAACCCTAATATTTCCCCTTTTACAAATTAATATGAAACAATTCACTTTAATTTCACTTTTGCACAAATAAAACCCTAGTTTAAAAAGATGTCACCCCTTTAGGGGACGCTTTAGCACTAGGAGAAGGTCATTGGTGAAGGAGGAGTGTAGAAATGCTTCCCAAAGCTACATGTCAAGCATACAAATGACTTCCTTCATGTTAAAATCCTCAAACCCCTCAAAACATCCTTATTCCAATGCATGTCAACCACATCAACAAACCCTAACCCCCCTAGGTGACGTCATTCCTCTAAAGGTGACATTTTACCTCTCCTAGGAAAAATGTTTAGCATGTGGGGGTTGGATTATATTGTCCAAGTAATATTCTATGCATTCAAAGTTTGATCTCTCTCATTTGACATGTGTTCCCTTGGCATCCACCTGTGGGATTCAAGCCCCATAGAAACCCAAGCTAGGCGTGTTCTTCCAGAACTATCCACCAACTAGGTCCTGCAAAGAAAAATAGGCACACCCTCCAAGGATATCAAGTCATAACATCATGATAATTGAATCCAATCAATAAGTTATCCACCTAAGAATGTGCATCAAGGATTACTATGTCAAACAATCAAGTGCTCAAATACATTATGCGACTTGTCAAGCTTGAATATGGGAGGGTTGACGAGGTGTCTTATTGGGTAGATATTTCCCTAGGTCAAGGAGAGTTTCCAAGAGATCCCTCTCTAATCCATGTAAAGTGGGTGAAGTGGTTAGGGTCAAGACTCAATGGGCATAGGGCTTATGACATACAAGAGGTCATAGTGTCTCATTCATGGGTGAATTTGTAGAGGGTGTCTGGTACCTTCATTTACAATGCACTTTTTCCAAGCCCGTTATTTTTCCATTCTTTATTTCTTTCATAAATTTAAGGAAAAGTTTAAGGCCACATCCTTAGTGTGGTGTCTCGATAATGGTAGTGTCACCCACAAATACCTAGTGGAAATGAGAAGGTTCGCTCGTGATGAGACCCCCTTTCTCTCACCTGTGCAGCTGAGAGTCATTACCCTATCTTGGTGACCAGATGATGCTAATGTCATACCACAAGATATTCATGGTCATGATAGGCTGACTTGTGATGAGACCTCCTATCCTCCAACTAACATTTTAAGCATTATTAATCATTATCTCTTGTGGGTCCCCCTTTTCTCAAAGATAATCAATTCATTTCTTTCTTAGGTGATCCATGGGCAAAGCATCTAGAAGATTTATACATAGGATTTTATCTTTTACCCAACATCAATCCCTCTAGGCCTCCAGCCCCTTCTTCCCATAGAATGAGGGAAAACCCATTCTTGGGCCAATACACCCTAAAATCCCAAGAGATAAGGAGATGGGGGAAATAGTGATGAAAACTGGTAAGTATGGTTAGGAACGGTATGATGGATCTCCAAGGGAGTTCCTAGTAGAAAATCTATTCCCAAGGAAGACCACTGACTAGGGTATAATGTCAACCACCAAGGTGAAGCAGGGAAAAATGCATAATGTACAAGCATATATCATGAAATATAAAGAAATCTAAGATACAACATACTTAAATACCTCAAATATTGAAATGATGTTCACCATAATACTGACTTGTACATCATGGAGAAAATCTTATTTCCTTCCAGAAGCCAGTTGGTGTGGTGTATTCCATCTGAAAATATACAACCTCTATGGTGGTTTGAAGGGTCTCCATATGTGTAAAAGGATACTGCTATTCATGTAGTCTCTCAACAGTCCATATATGCAACCTGAGGGCCTCAAGACATAATCTCCTTAGTTATCCACAAAATGGGGATAACATCTAGATCCTACTTGGGGAAATGTGCTCGTCATAGAGTGCATGAGAATTGCAACATCTCTTGGTAGACCTATAGTTGCCAAAATATCAGAAAGGGATCAGAGCATCTAGGGTGGTGTTATCACCCTTCATCCATATATATATAAATATAAAAAGAAAAATAATCTAGAAAAGAATGACATTTGTTCAAAATTTTCTAAACTAAGAATGAAATCGATATTCAAGTAGAGAAAAATGAAAATGAAATGCATCTAAACTAATATGAGAAATTAAGATGTAAATGTAGGGGAAAACAATATGACCTACCTACTTACTTGGTGCCTTGGGGCCCTAAAGATCCAGTGATAGGTGAAGTCATACAACCAGTGCAACCACTTGTTCATCATTTCATCAAGATATCTCCCCCTGTGCTTAATTATGTGAAACAACAAAGATAAGTCCAGCACATAATAACAAGGAGTATAAATAAACGTCTAAACTATCAAGAAATAAAACTCATGGAGATGGGTGGGAGGGAGGAAATCATGTTGGAAAGAGAAACCATTGGCTCGATTATCTTGCCAGAAAGTGCAGCCACAAGCCAGTGATCAATCCATCTCTGAAGAGGGATACCATATATAAACGATGAATCATATTCATATTCACTTAGAATATCACTACTCCCTGAAGGTTGAGATAGGACAAGAGACCCCAAGAAAACCTTATGATTTCCCAAATAATGGAAAACGGGGTAAGGCACAACCTTATAGAGAAACTCCTCTGTCGAGCTTATGAAACATCTTTTATTTATATGCAAATACCTTCCTAGAGTCTCAACATGAAGGTACTTTTGTTTGGTAGTGAAGAACTCAGACTGCTTTGGGCTGGCCATGACTTGGTGTCTATCAAAATCTGATCACAATGGTTGAAATTCCTCATAGAACAAATCTGCATCCTCAAAAGGATATGTATCAAGGGATGACTGAATATCACTCTGAGTATGTTGTGACAACTCATCCTCGAAGGGGAGAAACATATCTGTAAGCATATCATCACCAAGCTTCCAAATATCCAAATCATACACACATGAATACCAATCCTCTGAAAATGACATCTCAACCTCCTCTTCCTAAGAGTTACCCTCAATGTCATAAATGGGATCTCTATCAATAATGAAGCAACCCGCATCCCATATGTGTTTTCCAGTCTGTATGAAAGTGTCTATAGGCTAATCAACCATATCGAAGGGTACTTCCATAAGACCATCAGTATGATTGAAAATGACCATATTTTCATCTTCGTGTGCAAGAAGAATAGAGGCATGGATGTCTTCAAATAGATCTTCAAATTATTCATCGTTGAGACTAATCACTTCTTCAACATTATGTGCAGTGTTAGCACTATGTAATTTTCCCAAGGCTATGGAGGTAGTCACAGAGGCAACATCAAAACTGCTTTGAGTCAAGGATCTAGACCTCCAGGACTCAGAGAGGGATCTCTCTGTCTGATATAGATTTATTTGAAGGGCATGTTAGGCTAGTTATGAAGTATAAGGTTTGTTTTTAATAATTGGGTAGGGGCAGAGAAGAGGAAACATTGGGAAAAATGGAATCATAGGTTAAAGATGATTAAACGAATGAATAACAGAGACATATGAAACTAGGAAAGACAGACACATCAGTGGATCCTTTGAGTTTGTGAGATGGAAAAGAAGAACATATTAATGTTTAATCCAAATGCAGAGTAGAGCTTGTCTGAATTCTACATTCAAATTTCAGGAGAAAACATAAATATTGTTTTAAGCTAGAGCAGGGTGTCTGAAACAAATCTTGAGCATAATATTCTTATAAAAAATAAGGAAAAAAAACAATACGTGAAACAAGAGAATGACAATTTACATCAAGAAATAATTAACCACATAATCATGGCACAAGAGTTAGATAATAATGACGTGTTGGGGGTAGCTGGAGGAGGTTGAGATATTCCTTCAACCTCTCCCACAATAAGTGGATCAGTTGGATCTCACTCCAACTATTTATGTACGCCTTGTTTCTGAGTTTATGTGTGCAATAATACAAACTGTTTTCTG
>JASDQU011505445.1:0-14892 GCA_032191745.1 Picea mariana | reverse complement strand
TATTGTTTTCTTTTTTAATTTATAGATTTTATATTTAATTTATTATTTTCATTTAATTTTTAATTAATGTTTGATTAGTAAAACACTAACCTAATTACTAACTTAAACAACTAACTTAATTTCTAATAATTAATTAATTATTAATTAATTAATTATTAACAAGTCTAACATAGTTTTATTAATCTAAGTATACTAAATTTAATTACTAACATTATTAACCTATTGTTTTTTTTCCTAAGCTTGTTTATTCATGCAGGGATAAAATTGGCGAAGGGGTGAAGAAGTGAAAGGTGAGGGACTGAAGGGCACAGCGGTGGATGAAGGATGCAGCAGGGTGATGAAGGATCGGGTGAAATAGATGGAGGGGGAAATGGAATCAACCGAGCTCAGCAAGCCAGATGTCTTCATCACGGGAGCAACACCAAATAAGAAAATGAAGAATCAAGTTACCTATGATTATAGGACCCCAACATGCAGAAGGAAAACAAGTTTGGACAACCTCACCTTCATCAATCGGGATCAAATATAGCAGTGCCTCAATATGTTGCGCTTTATCATAATTCTTCTTTCTTCTTATGGACATACCCCTCCATTGCATCTTCATCACAAGAGGCTTGATCCTTAATGCATAGTTCTTTTCTTTCTTTTCTTCAAGGGGATCAATCATATCCAAGGTTCTCTCTGATAGTTCTTCACTTTCGAGGTCATGGAATAAAGTATCATCAAGGTCTTTGAAAGGGTCACAACTCATCGTTTTCTTTTCTTGATGAATTTCTTCATATGTTTTTTCTTCGAACACTTCTGCATCGTCAAGGGAAGGAAATGAATCTCCTATGCAATTCATCATTTCTTTAGCATCTTTATTAGCATCCTTCTCCTTTACCATTTGCAATAATGTCATGGTTGAGTCACAATAAGTTTTGGATGAGGGTTCATCCCATGGTGTCATAATTCCATTGACTGAAAAGACACCTCAAAGGAGTCGCCAGGTGATATTAAGTCTCACCAAAGGAAGAAAGGGGAAAAAGGGAAAGGAAGGGTTCTGGGAAGGTGGAGTTGCCAAATGAGCTTCAAGATGACCTCATGAAGAAGGGTGGAAAGGGAAAGTCCCTTGGGTGGAGTTGTTAGGAAAACAAAGGGAAAGGATTTGGGATAGCTTGCCAAAGTGTCATTAGGGTTTCAAAGAGGATTCAAAATCCTCCCTAACAATGGCGCCAAAATGTTATCGTACAATTTGTAGGTTGATAAAATCCCAACCCAACCACCAACATGGTGAGAACTAAGGAACACTACATCCAATGTCACCTTGATGTAGGTCTCGTACTTCAAGGGAGACTACATTACTCTAGGGAGGCGATATCGATTACCTTAGAGGGAAATGGGATGTGAAAAGGTGAAAGGGAAGAAAGAGGTCCCTAAGGTCAAAGATATAGATGGAAAATGGAAATAAAACATGAGTCTCAAGTAGTTTAAAGGTTTCCAAAGACTTGGGTGAATTGTCAAGGTGTTCGTACCTGCCCGAGACACAAGAAAAAACACTTTGCAATGATGTGTGTTAGTTGGATCAGCAAGTTAATATTGTTGTCCCTAATTTGCATCAATATATAATAATATATATCAGAAATAAAGAAGTATTATAGATGCTTAAAATATTGCTTAAAGTCAAGTAAGATATGCTTGAGACAAGTAGATAATGACTAGAGAAACTTCACAATTTATAGCATGAGACTTTAGCAATTAGTTGTGGCTATCATAAATGATGTATTCAGAATTATTTTGCAGCCTTATGTCTGTAGCAATCTTGTTATAACAGCAGTAAAATCAGCCACCAAAATTCTCAAAGAAGATACCCAAAAATGCCTTAAACCTAGTAGAACAAGTTAGCAAACTTTTAGCAAATTTTGGCGGTAAAAGCACAAGTTAAGAGTGAATTCATCTTAGGGTTTATGTAGTGAACTTATCAGCCTTACGGCTATATCAAACCAATCCCAATATCATAAGGTTTATCCTATCAAATCAGCCCCTAGTTAGCTCAATAAGTGTGCCTACGTTAGTAGAAGGTTAGGGCAGATTTTTTAGGTCTAGTCTAGGGTTAGTTTAGGAGAAAATAATGGTTAGTTGGCTAGGGTTAGAGAAAGCCTAATGGATGTAGGTTAGTTTTACTATAGAAACAATAAATTGTGGTTGAAAGGAGATTCCCTAAGGGAGGAAGAATCCCCAAGGAATCAAGATCACTATCCAAAAGAGACATCATTAAAACTTGAAATTTGTACGTTTACCAAGACAACAATTTATTTCTCCATTGAAATAAGTAAATGACTAGTGCCTTTTAAAAATGGGTTAATGGAGTCAAGAAAAGAAATAGCTATAGGTACTACCTCCTTGGGGGTGTAAATCCTCTTACTCCCCAAGGAAATTATCTCTATCTATGGTTTAGGCTAAGAGGGTGTACGCCCTTATACTTTTCTTAGAAAACCCTTGTTAAACCAATAACATGTAAGCATCAAGTGATGGAGACTAAGGTGGGGGTGGATTGCCTCATACTTCCCACCTAGCTCGAGAAAATAAAAGTGAATAAGGATAATGCATAAATAAGGAGGAGGGGAATGTAATACCCCTAGACTAAACCCCAATTGTAATGTAATTGTAATTGTATATATAGGATGGTGAGTCGTGAAACACAAGTTTTGGGTATAGTTAAGCATGCACAAACCAAGGAAAGAGAGTGCACCCATTTCATAACTTTGCGTGCACCTGAATAAGTGTACGAGGATTGTCATGCATGTGAACCAAGGGAAGAGTGCATGACATTTCATAGATTTGTGTGCACCAAGTTAAGTGAGTGAGGATCACTTAGCCCCATTGGGCAGCCCAGTTGGCTGGATCCCCCGCTGCCAATACTTTGGCCCTCTGTCATGAGGTCGTGGATTCAACTCTCTAATTCCACTGGGGTCAGGCACAATGCTTTGTGTTCGGTTGGATGTGGCCCTTCGGGTGCCTTTATAGTGACATATTCTAGGGGGGGGGAAAGGGAGTGAGGATCACTTCAAAGTGCACATCGGACCGTGTTTGTTGGAAAGATATTTTTGGGGCAAGAGAGCCTTTGTATATATGTATATTGAGGCCAGAGTGTGTGCATGGTTATTAGGATAGAGAAACTGGATTGTTACAAAGGTCGGTGCACTTATTTTTGTAAATTGTAATTGCAATCATATATTAATAAAACATATCACTGCACATAGACCAATCATACAAAAATAGATTGGGGGGTAAACTCCAGTAGAATGGGAAAGGGGTATGAAGATTAAAGGGAATATTTTAATAATATTTCCAAAAGTATATTTATGGGATATGCATTTATCCTAAGTTCCTAAGGAAAGGGAATGGGTCACCAAGTGGAGCTAAATTATCTCTTAAGGTAACAAGTGTCCAGTTATAATCATGCAAATATATTTTTTGGCCTTAGTGTATTTTGGGGGGGGGGATTTGCTCATTCCTTGAGGAGGTAGACCAAATTCATATGGAAGGCATATGTATATAGTTGTAAATTGTTGCCATCACATGACCATGTACTTGGGAAGGCCTGTGCGCGATTGAAGCGGTGTGTTGTGAGGCCCATGTGTGACTGAAGAGGCAGTTTTTTAGGCTGATGTTCTATTGAAGAAGTGGGTTTTTAGTCTTGTGTTCGTTGAAGAAGCGGGTTTTCAATCCTGTGTTTTTTGAAGAAGAACGTTTCCAGGTCCATGTTTGTCGAAGAAGAAGGTTTTTATGCCCCTAATCATTCTCTCTAGGAGAGAGAACCATTGGGAATTCCTTTCCCAAGGTTCCCATCTGCTGCTATAGGGCCCTAATTCTTCCTATATTACATGTTGTTGAAGCCCTAGAAGGGAAGTGGCACAACCGAAGTATTGTTGAGAAGATAAGGGGCACACTTCCTGGGGTGGGACAAGCATGTTGGGAATGAGGGACTATAATTTGTTTTCTGGGGTTGGCACCTTTGTCTGAGTTCTTTGACTATGGATAGACCTTATCTTGGCCTAGGAATACTTTTTCTATGTGGAGTTTTAGCCCTAGCTCAAGGGTGACTTGTTGTTGAGAGTTTCTGAGCGATAGAGTCTATGGTTGGGAGAAACCTCTGAGGTCTGTGCACAGTTGGTGTATTAAAACAAAATATAAGTTTCTTCTTATGTGTATTATTATCTAAGTAATGTTTATATACATGTTAAATATATTATGTGATACATTTGTGTGTGCATGTGTGTGTGTGTGTGTGTGTGTGTGTGTGTGTGTGTGTGTGTGTGTGTGGATTATATATGCTATAGAAATGCATGTTTGTTTCATATGGAGGGCATGGGTCATTGTGATTTATATGTGTTTATATATTAATTAACATGTGAAAACTTATGCTATTTTTTTTTTATGGAATTGATACATAGTTATGTTGGGTTGTGCATAGATTGTTAGTTCTACATAACTATTGCAAATGTAGAGTGTGGTAGTTATTAAGTGTTTCATGTTAGATAATTTTGTGGTAACGGTTATGGAATTCTGAGGCAATGTTTGAATCATTGTGCACGCAAAGTGGTATTAGTTTGTGCACATGAATGGGACAGATCTTGCACGCGACATAGGAATGGTTGTGCACATAGTTGTATAATGAGTTATTTCCACTGTTATAGTCATTATCTTGTTAAGTAACTTCAACAGTAATCGTATGGGTTCTACTGTGAAGCTAGAAATGTTGTGCATGTTGAGGGACAATCGACGCGACCAACACAATGACGATTGAGCACGCAGATTTACTAAGACATAGTTTTTTCACATGGTATGAGACCATTTGTACACACTAGAAAAATGTAGTGGTGTATATCACAAGCCCAGTCATGTGTGTTATTGGTTTCAACACATTGCTTCTAATGAAATATTAGTTTTCATTTATATCAACCCTTGTATAATTTTGGTAGCCCCCAAGGTATGGTTATGGAAATTTTTGTTGATCAAGGAAGAAGGTCATGAAGGATGGTGTAAATGTAGGTAACTCACTCATGGATGGATATTCCTCGTCAAGTTGTTTCCTGTGATAGGTGGTATGCCACATGGTTTCTCACGGTTGAGGAATTATGGCCTTGTGAAGTTAGAAGCCCCAAAGAATGGTCAAGAAGCCCCTAGTTAGTTACAAGTCAATTAATGTAAGGGTGAAGTGGTTGAAACAAGAAATTCTAGAAGCCCCTAAGATTAAGCAGATATGTTACTTGGAAAAACTACAAATAAACCTCCATGAGTCATTCACAAGTACATTCACTCACTTATTCTATTGAATACCTTCTAGTGAACTAGTGATCATTTTGGCAAGTTTGCAACGGTGAAATATGAGGCAGTGAGAAGTGAGAAGTGAGGGATTTTTTGGGTTTCAATGAAGAGGGAAAATGTATGAGGAAACCCTAGTTTAGTTTACCCCCGTGGGTCAGAATACAAGCATCATGTGAGGCATCCCCACGGGTTGCATAGTGCTTTTCATGCAAGGCCCTATGTGACATCATGTCTTAGTCCCACGAGGACAAGACAGATTTGGGGGTAATGCTTGTACCAGGCCCTTGAGGTCAAGGGAGTGCTCACAGGTCAGCACTACTGTGTATCAGGTCAGTTACAGAGGTATGGGTATGTTTATGCTTATGTGATTGTTTTGATGATTATACTTGGTTGTGGTATGGTACATGCTTGAGGTATGTTTGGCTTGGAGCATGATTGAGGTACATCTTGGATACATGGTTGATTGAGTTATAGTATCTTATCTGGTTATGACATTATTTTTATGGTTCATTACTAAAGACATATCTATGAAATGTGGATGTATTGTTGAGGTATACACTTGATGTATGGTAGAATATTCATGAGGGACATGCTTTGGTTTTTTGAGGCACTTCATTGATGATATGGTACATGTCTATACATGATTGATGCTATGGTAAATGGTACTAGTTTCATATATTTTTTATGCTCTAGTACATGTTACATGATTGGCTACTCATCAGTGATGTTATGGTATCTACATTTTTCATATCCATTGGTACATGTTTGCTACATGTTTTACTACATTTTTTGGTACACAGTTGATGGATGGTATGGTACAGTTTTTTGTATAGCATATGTTGATGATCAGTTACAGGTTGATGTGACAAAGGTAGTGACAGTGACAATGAAAATGACAATTATGGTGGCAGTGACAATGACGGTGACAGTGGAAGTGGCAGTGGCAATGATTGTGGTAGTGATAGTTGGTATACATTTATATTTTAGGGTAGCAGGACAGGAAAATGAAATGGGGTTTTAACCTCCTTTTGGTTGGTTCCAGAGAACTCTGGGAGTTGAAGATTACTTTAGGTTGGAGCCTAAGAACCAGGGGGTTGTACCCTCCTAGCTGGAGCCATAGAATTCAAGGAGTTGTATCCTCCCAGTTGTAGCTGGAGAATTAGTAATTTGGTGATTCCAATGAATGTATTCTTTTGATATATAAGAAAATCATTTTGTGTTTTTCTTCCATTTGGGTTTCAATGTGAATTTTGGTGTATTGTGTTTTCTGTAGATTATACTATATTGATTTATAGTGCTCATGATATATTGATGAAATATTGTTGATGAAATTAATTATTACATATTGTGGTTAAAAATGATNTGGTATCAGAGAAATTCCTTCAAGAAACAGTCTAACCACTATAAGGAGATCATGGAATACACTAAGATTGGAGTACCACAGTTTGATGACTAGAACTATCCCTTCTGGAGTAGAAGGATAAAAACATATGTGCAGGCAAAAGGATTTGATGTCTGGTGAGAAATAGTAGATGGATACAATGCATTGACCACTCCACCAACAGACAAGGATGGAAAGAAACTTGAAGAAAATAACTCAAGTGCCAAAAATGCTATTATGAATGGTCTAACTAAATCAATACATGTCAAGGTTATGCACTGTGAATCCAAAAAGCAAGTTTGGGACAAACTTCACAATATCTATGAAGGTGATGCCAAATTCAAGGGAGATAAACTTCAAACCTTTAGAGCCAAGTTTGAACAATTGAAGATGAAGGAAGATGAAGACATTACCGCATATTTTATACGAGTTGATGAAACAGTCAATGTTATTAAATTTTTGGGAGAAGAAAATAAAGAAACAGTAATTGTTCAAAAGGTACTAAGGTCTCTACCTATGAGATATGACCTGAAGATTTCATCCCTAGAAGAAAGAGAATACTTAGCTACATTGGCATGGACGAGCTACATATGATACTCGTAGCTTACTAAATGAGGATAGAGAAAGATAATACAGTCACAAAGGAACCAACATTCAAGGCATCCAAGAAGTCAAATAATAAAAACAAGAAAAAATCAAAATCAGATTGTAGGTGTAGCGACAATTCGAACGAAGATGAAGAAATGGAAAACTTCGTAAGAAAGTTGAAAAGAGGAACCAACAAGTACAAAGGTATGCTTCCATCGAAATTTTTTAATTGTGGTGTTATTGGTCATTTTGCTTCTAAATGTCCTAATGCTAAGAATAAAAATAGAGATGAAGAAGAAGATCCTAAGAAGAAAGAGAAAATTCAAAAGGGAGATCAGAGGAGAAACAAAAATAAAAATTTCAAGAAAAAATTATACTCAAAGGAAGACAACTCATCATCAGACAAGGATTATGATAGTAACAATGATTCATAAAGAGTACTCTTCATGGAAGTAGATTATGATGAAGAAGAAGGCGAAGTCGATCTCAAAGCATAATTAATTAGTGCCTTAGAAGAACTAGGGAAAGAAAGAAATAAAATCAAGTCACTCAAAGCATAATTAAATAAGAAAGAAGGATCTAAAAATTCCAACTCATAATAAATCAAGCGTATAATCATAAAGTTAAAAATATAGGTAGAAGAATATAGAAGAATTGAATAAACACTCAGAAATCAGTCAGAGGAAAAGGACAAGATGATTGAAAGATTGGAAGCAAAAATAGTCACTTAAAGAAAGGATCTTCAGAAGAAAGATATGCAACATAATATCACCAAAATATTGGATGAGATCATCAGTAATCAAAGACCATACTATGACATGTCTGGGCTAGGATACAACCAGATGCAGACTGAGAAAGGTTATTCTCTAAGACGACAAAACATGAAGCAGAACAAAGCAGTTATGCAGAAATAGTCAGAGGTACTCAAGAAGAAAATCACAGAGGAATTGGACCACCTAGAATAATTATAACATAGAATCAACAATAAACAACAACTCAAGAAGAAGAAAGCTTCATAATAGCAACATCATTCAGAAGATCCCCTACATCCAGGTATCAAACTATTTTTCTTGATTTATGTTATTCATGTAATAATTTTGGACATAAAGTTGTAAAGTGTAAAGCTTGTGCCAAGAACAGAAGTAACTATGAAGGATACTCATATAACAATTTCCAAGAAGGCCTTATGAAACACAGAACAAAAACTACAACAATTTTGGATCATTGAGTAATGAATTAGAATGTTACAAATTCAACAACTTTGGACACATGTCCAAAGATTGTAGATCGATTGTTCCTCCAAGAGAATCAAAACATAATATAAATAGTCATAAACAAGAACCACAAAGAATATGGATAAGAAAGCAAGATAAATTCAACACTGAAGAATGCTTGAAAGGATCAACACAAGAAAAGTGGGTGGTATGTTGATAGTGGTTGTTCAAAACATATGATAGGTGACAAGAACAGGTTCCTTACCCTGAAGAAAGAACTAGATGGATCATTTTCATTCGAAAATGATAACTCAACCAAAATTATAGGAAGAGGCATAGTTAATCTTAGAAGCAAATATGCTAAGGCATAAATTGTTGTACTTGTTGAAGATATGAAGTACAATCTACTCAGTGTAATTCAAATGTGTGATCATAGTCACAAACTTTTGTTTAACTCAGAAAAATGTGAGATAAGGAAAGAAGGATCAGGAAAGTTGGTGGCTACAACTATAAGAACCCCAAACAACATATATGTTCTGAATGAAATTGGAAAAGAAGGATGTTTCTTAGGAAAATAAAATGAAATTTGGCTCTGCAACAGAAGGATGGGTCACATGAACTTTGATAATCTTGTCAAAATCAGTAGAAAGGAAGCAGTAAGAGAAATTCCTGAGATTTCAAAGCCATCAAATACACTTTGTGAGCATTGTCTACAAGGAAAAAAAAAACAAAACAAGTTCAAATAAAAGGAGTACTCCATGACAAATCCATTGGAGATTGTACACACTGACCTATGTGGACCGACGAGAATGAAAGGATTAAATGGAAAACAATAATTTATGCTACTAGTTTATGACTACACAAGAATGACTACAATTTGATTTCTCAAGAAGAAGTTAGAGGAATTTGAACACTTCAATATATACAAAGAAATGGTTGAAACTAAGACAAATTTAAAAATCAAGTGTTTGAGATCAGACAATGGAGGAGAATTTACATCAAAGGAATTTATGGGTTTATGTGGTGAACATGGAATAAAAAGGCGGTTCTCAACATCCAGGACACCTCAGCAAAATGGATTTGTTGAAAGGAAGAACATAACAGTACAACAAATGGATAGAACCATGTTGAAAGATTACAATTTGGGTGACATCTTTTGGGCATAGGAAATACATACATTAGTTCATATCCTGAATAGAGGAATGCTTAGAAATAACAATGATAAGACACCCTACGAATTGTGGAAAGGAAGACCGACAAATTTGAATTATTTTAGAGTGTTTGGAAGTAAATGTTATATCAAAGGAGAAGAGGTTGGCTTGGAAAATTTGACTCCCGAGTTGACAAGGGCATATTGGTTAGGTACTCAAGCAAAATCAAAGCATACAAATGCCTCAATCTAAGAAACAACAAAATAGTAGAAAGCATCAATTTAACGATTGACGAAACAAATGGATGGAAAATCAAAGAAAGAATCAAGGATCTAGAAGAACGGAATGACAAATAAGATTTTAAAGAAGAATAAGTAGAATATGAAGAGAGGGCGAAAGCATAAAAAAAAGATGAGCAAGAAGATCTTCAGATAGCTCCAAAGACACCTAGCCAACAAGTGTAGAAAAATCATCCACCGAAACATATTATTGGGAATAAATATGCATGAGTTGAAACCTGAAGAAGAATATGTTCACCAGAAAAAAAAAAAAAAAAACACCTAGAATTGTTATCCACAGTTGAACCAAGCATTTTTGAAGAATCCAATGAAGACAAACACTGGATCAAGGCTATGGATGAATAATTGGATCGGATAGAGAAGAATGATACATGGGAAATGGTTCCAAGGCTGAAGAACAAGAATGTTATCGACACAAAGTGGGTATTCAAAAACAAACTAAATGAAGATGGATAGGTAACCAAAAACAAAGAAAGATTAGTATGCAAAGGATATACCCAGTTTGAAGGCATAGATTTTGAAGAAAACTTTTCCCCAGTTTCCAAGATGGAAACAATCAGATTGATCCTAGACTATGCATGCTCCAAAAGAATCAAGGTGTATCAAATGTATGTTAAATAAGCTTTTCTTAATGGAGAATTATAAGAAGAAGTCTGCATCAAACAACTAGAAGGATTTTCATTGTCATAAAAGGAAGATTATGTTTGCAGGCTGAAGAAAGCATTATATGGAATCAAGCAGGACCCCAGAGAATGGTATTCAAGATTGGATAGGTATCTTCAACTATAAGGATTCATGAAGGGAAATGAAAACAACAATCTCTACATAAAAGTGGATCAAGAAAATATATTGATAATTGAAGTTTATGTAGATGACATTATCTTTGGAAGCGATGACGACGGGATGAGTCAAAAGTTTGTCAAAGACATGAATAATGAGTTCGAAATGTCTCTGCTTGGTGAGTTGAATTTCTTTTGGGATCACAGATATGTCATCATGATAAAGGTAATTTCATCTCTTAGACCAAGTGTATAAGAGAAATGTTGAAGAAGTTTGGAATGGAAGATTGCAAACCCGTGAGTACTCCTATGCAGACCAATTGTAGGTTAAGAAAGGATGGTGATTCTAAGGATGTATATCAAAGACTCTATAGATCGATGATTGGAATCTTACTCTATGTGACATTGTCTAGACCGGATGTGATGCAAGCAGTTGGACGGGCTGCAAGGTTTCAAGTAGCACCAAATGAAACATGTGTTATGGCACTACAGAGGATATTCAGATATCGCAAAGGAACATAAGATATTGGATTATGGTATCCAAAAGGGAATGATCTATCTTTGGTAGCCTACACAAATGCAAATTAGGCAAGTAGTATTGACGATAGAAGAAGTACAAGTGGATCAACTTTACACTTAGGGGATTGTTTGGTATCTTGGTTGAGCAAGAAACAATCATTAGTATCTTTGTTCACAGCAGAAGCATAATATATTGCAGCAACAACATATTATACTCAAGTTCTCTGGATGAAGAAAACATTGCACGATATACAAGTAAAGTATGATGAGCCCATTTCAATACTATGTGATAAGACCATTGCTATCAGTATCTCTAAGAATCCATTAATGCATTCCATGATGAAGCACATTCTGATCAAGTTTCAATTTATATGGGAACATGTTACAGAGAAGAGAAGATTGCAGATATCTTCATAAACCTCTTCCAAGGGAGACTTTTGAGTATCTTCAACAAAAACTTGGAATAGTTTCTTCCCCACAGTGATCCACACAACATCAGGCACAGTAAGGTAGGAGGAGATAAACAAAAGGGATGAGGAATCTAAGTAAAGAATATTTTGAATGATTTTCATATAAATCCAAGATTTACATGAGGAAGAACCATGAAGAGAAAGCAGAGGCTTGTATATAGGGGGAGTAGCCCCAAGGAGAATTTCCCTTTTTCCATTGATGTCAAAGGGGGAGAGAGAAAGAACAGGTTCATGGAAACAAAGAGAAAGAACAAATACATAGAGACGGGGGGAGAAATGATCATAGTGGGAGCATGAGAAGGATCATGAATTTTACCATGCCATCAGTGTTTTCATTGATGCCAAAGGGGGATGTTGTTGAAATATTGGTTTTCATTGATGTCAACCCTTGTAGAAGTCTGGTAGCCCCCAAAGTATGGTTATGGAACCTGTTGTTGATAAAAAAAAAAGGGTCATGAAGGATGGTGTAAATGCAGTTGAATCACTCATGGATGGATATTCCTCATCATGGTGTTTTTAGTGATAGGTGATACGCCACATGGTTCCTCACAATTGAGGAGTTATGGCCTTGTGAAGTTAGAAGCCCCGAAGAATGGTCAAGAAGCCCCTAGTTAGTTACAAGTCAATTATTGTAAGGGTAAAGTGGTTGCAAAAATAAATTATGGAAGCCCCTAAGATTAAGGAGAGAAGTTACTTGGAAAAAGTATAAAAACACCACAAGGAATCATTCACAAGTACATTCACTCAATTATTCTATTGAATATATTCTAGTGAACTAGTGATCATTTTGGCAAGTTTGCAACGATGAAATCTGAGGTAGCAACAAGTGAGAAGTGTGGGAGTTTCAGGGTTTCAATGAAGAGGGAAAATTTATGAGGAACCCCTAGTTTAGTTTACCCCCATGGGTCAAGCTACTAGCATCCCACGAGGCATCCTTGCGGGTTGCACAATTCTTGTCACGCAAGGCCTCTTTTGATGTCACACACCTGCTACTCAAAATAAAACTTTTTCATTGATTCCTCAACAGTCAGAATCCCCAAAGTCCCACGGGGCTTAGCACAGGATAGCTCTTTCCTTTTTCCACCTCCACGTGGTTGTAGTTCACGACTACGGGCCGAATCAGCACGGCGTCTTTTCTCACTTCGTGACTTAGTACTACTGGAACGTCGAGTCACTTGACTTTGCAAAACCTCAAAGCTTGGAAAAGCGAAGCATTGAACCATGACGGGGCTAGCGAGGGGCAAGTTTCTCTCTTGGGGTCCTGTCTACGTGACCCTATGCGGTGTCCACGCGCTTGAGCCAGTCAAGAGCTTGTCGGATTTTCACTATTCGTGGAATCGCGATACCCGACTTCTACATTTCTCCATTGAAATCCCTGAAACTTCCGAGGTCACCAAAGTTTCCCTCCAAAGGAATATCGACGGCCGTAAGCCTCCCCTGATCCAACGGTATGGATCCTTTCGGGGTTTCGGTACTCGGGAGTTCGAAATGCAACGACTCCAAGACTCTTCATCATTCAAAACTTTGAATTCCAATATGGAAAGTCGTGTAAGATATCGACGGCTCTTAGGAGCATGGATCCAACGGTCCATAGGATTTCGAGTATCGGGATTTCGTGACTCGCAAAGGAAAGGTTTCTTGCCTTTTTGAATCCCCGGATGTCGAAACGTTGAAACGTCGACCAGCAGCCACGTGTCCCTTCGTTGGACGGCGATGACCCTCCACCAAGATCGACGGTCATGGCCTTTACATACGACCACTACTCTTTCCACAACGGGAAATGCATACACTTTCGGTTTTCGAGGTTTCGGGATACCCGATGTCAAGAGTTCCCTGTCTCTTGAATCCCCGATTTTCGATGAGCCAATTCACCGATATGGTCCTTTACAAGTTAGCCCTCCTAGCTGAACTCCTGGCCCATGTGACCACTATCTCACAAGACCACAGCCTTATCTCCTGTTGGGTTTTCAGACTTTCCACTGCCGAAATGTACTCATCCTCAGGATTCGTGATCCGCCGAATCCCGATATGTCGATATGATGACAGCTGGCCCTACAGTGGACACTTTTCACTTTGTCGGGATTATGAACTTCACAATTTTGAAGTGTATGGACTTCTTGTCCATGGGATTCCCGATTTCCCGATGGATGATTTTCCTTTCGGGACTTTTCCCGAAAGCTCCGATTGTTGCCACGCATCCTCCTAAGATGGACGGTCCTGATCGCTTCTCACGATTTAGGAGTTTCCACTGCTGGAATACTCCAGCATCATGTCCCTTCGATCTCCGAAATACCGACGGGCTCCCGATCTTTCCCACGTGTCCTCCTATGATGGACGGCTCAGATTGAGTCCGGGATTTTCACTATGAAAATTCTCAATCTCATGTCATTGTGACTCCCGATTTCATGAATGTCGATATCCCGATGGCCTTGCCTCTCGTTAGGACTTTCAACCTCCCGTTTACGAGAGCTTAACCCTCATGCATCTCTTAACGGATCCAACGGATGTCGGGTTTTTCTAACTAAGATCTAACGACTCCAATCAATCCCACGCCATGTACTCTCTTACTGCTCTCTGGTTAGGAAAAGAAACCAATGGTCCAGATATTCCCACAGACCTTGGGGATCTACGGTCCCGATTTCCTCGCTATTCACGAAGGTAGAGGAAAAGGGACAAGGTATGTAGCTCCCTTGTTTCTTTCGTCAATCTAACGGTCGTGAATGACCCGGGAATCTTCCAACAGGATCTCGTCCGTCGATTGATGCTTATCCCTACGCTGCTACTTCAGGATTTTAAGAGGGTCATTCCTCCTCGTACAGTGTTTTTAAGACTTGCGCATTCAAGTCCTTTTTCCAAGTTCTTGGTAAACCTTTCCAAGGAGGGAATCCCTGTGAGGAGGTCTATTCCGAGGCATTCCTGGAGATAGATAAGGGGAAACAAGTTCCCGAGAACGGACTGGAAGTCTGACTTGTTTCAAATTGTGCATAATTACATTCACTTATCAATCATAAGCCATGCGTGGTTTTTTTGTTATAAGCATATATCTACCATTTCTTATCAAAACACTACACAGACATTCTTATACTGTAATCGTTCACAATTTCACAGTTTATGAGCATATATGTCAGCATATGAATTTCAAGATGCAATATGAAAAACACTTATCAGAAATAACATCAGA
>JASDQU011505444.1:14491-25108 GCA_032191745.1 Picea mariana | reverse complement strand
AATTTCACTATTTTATTGAGAATTAAAATAACTAAAAGCTTGAAATAAGATATTTAAATGTAAGTAAAATTGATAAGAAAGAGCACATATAAAATTAAGTTTTTTAACTTTTCAGTTATTACAAAGAAATATCAAATGACACAACTAGAAATATAGAAACATATATTAGAAGACACAATTAGGATTATTTCCTTCTGGACTTCCAAAGAAGATATGTTTACCGATTAACGTTTGAAGGATAGGTGAGACATTATAACATTGTGGTCTACTTCTTGTGTTCCTTGCATTGATATTAAGTGGAACTCCATGATCATTGGTAATTTTTATGTCCCATATTTTTGCACTACGACTGAACCCTTCAGAGGGGAAGTGGCCGCTCCCCATTTCTGTTCTACTGAATCGTGATCCTCACGATCTAGGGTTAAAAGAAACTTCGCCTCCAAAATCCACCCTATTGGCATTTGATTGAAGGTTCTTAAACAATGAACCAGACCACCAACCTATAAGTCGGATGTTTACATATAAAGACCATCTTATTCCACCACTAGTTGGTGTCTCCTGTATATACATATAATAAAATTTGGCAAATCATGACTCCCAACAAAACAAAGACATAAAAATATATATTTTTCTCAAGTAGTGAGAGAGAAAACTCACTTTCATAAACTTTATATTAATTAAAAACCAGTTTTTTTATAACCATCGACCTACATCAAAGATAACAGATGCTCATATTTAAGCAATATTATATTCAAAAAAAAAATCATGACATAGATACTAGGGGAGAAGTTGTACATCTTTTGTTGGTATGGGAGGGAAGAAGTTGTGTATCTAGAAGTGATGGAAAATGATTGGAGAGAAGATCTACATTCCTTCTATCCACAACTTCATCACTAATGTAAATCTCTTTAATATTTAATTAACCTTTAAATCTCCAAATATTAAATATAATGTTCAAATAAATCAATCATGAAAAACAACCTACCACATTTGTATTTAAAAAATTATTATTTATTAAAATTTTAATATATAGAAAAAGTTCAACTATGTACTTACTGTCSAGAATGTGAAAAATCGTGGCTGAGAATCTCCTACCTACATTAATCATTGAAAAAATAAAATAATTACCAATTTCTCATTACCTTGAAAAAATAAAATAGCTACCAATTTCTCATTACCTCTAAATTTTTTTATTGAATATAATTTATTTTTTAAAGAATTATTAATTCTTACCCAAGATAAACAACTCCAAAATATTTATCTTTTTAATACATTGATAACCTAAAAAATATCTTAATTACTGGTATCTAAAATCATTAAAATATTTAAATACTCTGCACTTATTATCCATCGAGCTTTCATGGTTTCTTCGAGGGTTCCTTGTTGATTTATAACCCAAATTTGACACAAACTGAATATACCACCACCCTTAATGTCCACATGTGGTTGCCATAAGTTCAACCCTGCACTTGCTCCATGGATTGGCTGATCTGTTACGATTCGTTGATGGATGTAGGTTGTTGATTGCTTGCTAATCTGACTCAGATAAGGAGTAAATGAGCCATGCACAACAACAAGATATTGAGGGAGAGATGTGGCAACATCCCTGTCACAACCTACTAGCATTCCCGTGGTGGCTCAAATTGTAGGTTAACAATTACCTAGTTTGATAGATGCACGATGTCATGAGAATACATTGAGACAGTTGCTCACAAATATTTCTAAGGGCCACGTAATAAGGGAGGGCCCTTATTCCTTATAATCCCTTAGTCTCTCACAAGGTCACCCGAATGGAGTGCTCGCTCCAGGGGTTGGACAACTACCAGAACCAATCAGAGGGGGGTGCACGTCACAAAATAAAAAAAATTGAATCAAAGGCAAGTGACAATCTTGGACAATTGAGTGCATCTTGAAGGGAACGTCGCATAAAAAAAATTTGAGCCAATGAACCTAGGTGGCCTAGAAAACCTTGAGCGAATTTTTACATCTTGTAAAATCTTTAAAACATTGCCGGATTTAATTAATTAATTAAAGGTTGAAATTATTAATTTTATACCCCCAAACCAAAGTTTAAGCCTATTTGAATTTAAGCCTAAGTCTAAAGCTTGGTGAAAATTCTAAAACTAAACTACAATTAGATGAAACAAAAAAAGGGGTGAACCAACTTAAGAAATTAACATAGATGAAATAAATATATGGGATTACTACAATACACATGTGTGCATAAAATACCAAATTAGAAATTAAAATCAGAAAGGAATAAAGCATAAAAGAATGTATAATCATAGAAATTTATCTAGAGTCTAGTCTAACTAGAGAACATTCCTATTTTTATTCAACTCCGTTTTAGAAAGACATCAGTTATAAATGGGAAATACAAGGAATAAAGGGACATCTAGGAGTGATTTTAGGAGCGCTTTTAGGATGGGTGAGGGAAATTGAATTTTAATTAAATTAAATTGTGGATTTATTGGTGCAACTAAGGGAATGGGTGGCAGGTGTATGGGGGGAATAATTCCTAATTAAATAATAATAAAAAAAATACAAAATTAAATGCAAAAATGGAAAGTTGTCACTAAGGAAATTCTGTAAAACAAATGGCTTAGAAGAGGAAAGCATCACACGGGTTATGAGTAAGGTTATGCTACATAAATTATGACTGGTTTTACTTGTGAGAGTTTGGATACCTAGCTTGAGAGAGAGAGAGAGAGAGAGAGAGAGAGAGAGAGGTGGATCTACCTTGCGAGGCGAGCTGGGAGCTAGAACATTCTAGTTGTGTGCTTCTGGCTCCTTTGCGGTTCAGGGGGCTAAGGGAGAAGAAGAGTGCCCCTAGCGTTGGCTGTGAGGTACCAATGAAGTCTCAACTGTTAGAAAATGGATGAAGGAAGGGATGTCAATTGCCAAGGATCGTCATCAAGCCCATCATATTTTCACCTATTTGGTTACGATATTTACCATTGTTGTTAGTTAATCATCTTCTTTTAAATCAAAAGTTTATTTATGGGTAATCTATCGATTGGGAAATGATTATATTACATTGGGTGACTAATAAAAATGTATTATATTGGAACGATTAAATACACGGTGACTAAGTTGATTATGCGATTGGAAAATTATTTATATTTCATGCACATAGGATGTTGAAATTCTTTTGCATTTTAGATCAGGAAAAGTTTTAAATTTATAGCTTGTTCTCCCCTCGTTATATCGTCATTCTGGAAGTTTTTTATTTTTTCTTGGTCACTTGATTTCTTTAGTCCTCGATTGGGAGTTTCCTAGAGGTTAACTTTGTGTCTTCTAAAAATATCTGAGATATTACCCTCTTTATTTTATTTAAAATGCACCCAACATAGTAACCATTCTCTACTCTCCATTTTTGTATGCTAGTTTTATCAGATGCAGGGGACAGGGGCATGGTTCCAGGGGGAGTAGATTTATCAGATGTAGAGGATAAAGGCATGGTTCCAGGGGGAGCATGAGTGATATGATTTCAGTATTTCATCAAAGTTTTTCCATCAATGCCAAACGGGGAGATTGTTGATTAAGGTTGGTTGTCATTGATGTCAACCCTTGAAGAAATCCCCATAGTACAAAGGTTTGGGTAATGGACCCAATATTGTTTGATGTAAATATGACTCATTATTGTTTTTTCATGGTTGATAAGAAGTAAATATGGATGAACTCCAAAATGGTCCCCTTATGGTGAAATCCCTCACGGGAAGACACTTTGTGGAGTAAGAGAACCCATTCTTAATTGTGGAATAATGAGATGAAGGAAAGTGAATTTTTTAGGAAAAATATCCTAGATGGATAGTTGTTATCATTTAATTTCCAGTGGTATGTGGAACGACACATAACTCTTCACGGTTAGAGAGTTATGGCCATGAGAAGTTAGAGACCCCAGGTTTGGGTAATGGACCCAAGTTTGTTTGATGGGTAACGGTATGAGTTATGATATATTTTCAGATAATAGTATTATATATGGATAACGCATGTCATGCCATTTCTGGTGGTATGTAGAATTCCACATAACTCCTCACGGTTTGAGAGTTATGGACTTACGAAGTTGGAGGATCCTCAAATGTCATCTCGAAGCCCCAAAAGGTCAAAGTAGTCAAAGTTGTTTAAGAGATTTTAAAAGGTAAGTAATAAAGTGAAGTGATGAGTGTATTATAATTTCAATAATAAATTTAATGGAGAAATTAGAAGAGGACCCGACCCTAAAATAAAGAAAGTGGACCAAGTGACCTAGAAGATGTTTTTAAGGAAGCTACTTGGAGAGTATAAATAAGAGGCAAGGCTCTCTCATTTGAATCACACTTGAGTATATTGAATATATATAGGTTTATTAGGTAACCAAATGATATCTAAGCTGAAATTCTGAGGAAAGTGAAGAAAAGAAGACCGAAATGCAAGGAAGGATAAATTATTTTGATGGTGCTTTCTAAGGTATGTTATTTACTGGTCATCTCACCATTTTCTCTATAACTTTTTTTTCTATAATGAATCAGATCCTGAAATTGTTATGCAAGTGAGAAAACATATCCCAGTATATGTGGTGTAACATTTAGATTGTGGGTCGTTGTATTTTGGGAGTTACACTCTGTGGAAAATAGGGTTTGTGGCGAGTCTTGAAACTAGTCAAAATGAGGTGTTTCAAGTAAAAATGTCATAACTTCTTCATAACAGATCCAAATTCTGTGAGACAAAATGTGTTGGTTAGGGTACAGTCCTTAGTTTTTTTTGTAACCAGTTCATATAAATTCATCAAACATTTTGGGTGGGGCACGCTCTACAAGTTCACTCTCTAGAATAAGCCAGAATTCAGCAAGGTATGCCATTTTTTCTATAACTCCTTTTCTGAGAGGTTCCAAGTAGTGAAACTTGGAGGAATTGCATAAAACACACCAAATAAAATTTTATATCAGTTTCATATATTTATACATTACATGTTCAAAGTTATGATTACTTCAAGTTAGGGTTGTTGACTAATCCAAAACTAGGCATGTGAGACTAAAGAAAAGTTTGATGAAAATGCTAGTCTCTTGTGTTTAAAGTTATGGAAGGTTTGGAGGAATGTGATAATATACGCCAAGTCTATTACAAAGCTACAAATCATATTTGGATGATGAAATTGATGAGGGATTTTTTTTGTGGTACATGTTGAGTACATGGTTGAGACAAGTAGTTGATGAGTTGGCACACATACATGATGTGGATAGTTGATGATGTTGGTACATATTGATGAGTCATAGTTGATGAGTTATTGACACATGCTTGGTACATACTTGGTACATGGTTGGATGCACTTGTTTCTGGTAGAGGTTGGTTACAGGTTTGTGCATGGTTGATGCACTTGTTTATGGTACAGGTTGATTATAGGTTGGTCCATGGTTGATGCACTTGTTTATTGTACAGGTTGGTTATAGGTTGGTGCATGGTTGATGCACTTGTTTAAGGTATAAGTTGATTATAGGTTGAGGTACAGGTTGATGCATGGTTGATGCACTTGTTTATGGTACAGCTTGATTACAGGTTGGTGCATGGTTGATGCACTTGTTTATGGTGCAGGTTGATTACAGGTTGAGGTACAGGTTGATGCATGGTTGATGCATGGTTCAGATTTATTGGTATAGGTTTAGAGTGGTATATCTCATAGTGATAGTGTGACAGTGGTTCCATTATTCTACTTCTTCTTTAGGGTGGCAGGAAGGGGTAAGGATAGGTGGTTGTAGAGACCTTCCAATTGTAGACGGATAACATAGGGGGTTGTAGCCTCCTTTTGGTTGTAGCGAGAGAATTGGGGAGTTGAAACTTCCCTCAGGTTGTAGGTATTAAAATTAATAAAATACTTTTAATATTTTTTATAAAATTTTGAAATTTCTTTATCATTGTAAAATATTTCCTCTCAACCCACATACATGAAGAAATAACTACTATATACATATGACATCTAGATAAAGTTACAGAACACAATATTGTGTTGTTTTACACTACGTAAATTTTACAGGAAAATGTTATGTATCATCAAGTTAACTTATGCAAAAGTTCATGAATTTGACTATTTTAATGGGAATTAAAATGTTATGTATCATCTATTTAATTTATAAAGAAAATTTATAAATTTCACTATTTTATTGGGAATTAAAATAGCTAAAAGATTCAAATAATATATTTAAATATAAGTAAAATTTCATAGGAACGAGTATAGGCATAAAATTAAGTTTTCCATCTTTTCACAATTTACAAAGAGCTATCAAATGCCAATTAGAAATTTAGAAATATATATCAAAAGACACAATTAGGATTATTTCCTCCTAAGCCTTCAAAGAAGATATATTTACCAATTGGATTGATTGGATTTTTAAGGATAGGTGAGACATTATAACCGTGTTGTCTACTTCGAGCCTTCCTTGCACTGATATTAAGTGGCACTCCATGACCATTGGTGATTTTATGTGCCTTATATGTGTACAATGACCGAACGCTTAAGAGGGTAATTGTCCGCTCCACATTTTTTGTTCCATTGAATCGTGATCCCGACAGTCCAGAGTTAAAATAAACTTTACCTCCAAAATGCACGCTATCGACATTCGATTGAATGTTATTAAACAATGAACGAGGACACCAACCTAAATGTTTATTTTTTACATATAAATACCATATTATTTCATTACTCATTGGTGTCTCATGTATATACATATAATAAAATTTGGAAAATCATGTCTCCTTACAAAATCAAGATATTAAAATAGAGATTTTTCTCTAACAGTGAGAGAGTAAACTCACTTTGATAAACTTTATAATGACGTTTTTTTTCCCCCCATTATATGTAGACACTGGTGTTAATGGTAAACCTTGAGGTACTGAGTTAAGCCTACAATCAAAGAATGAACTTAAATCTTCATCCAACAAAGGAAATAGTTGTGGAGGAACACAACAACACTTTTATTAAATGATACACAACATATTTGATCTACAATAAGAATTTTTGCCCCCGCCTCCCTTCTCAAGTTGAGGAGGGTTCTTATACATTTTTACAAAGCCTTATATTGGAAAAGGGTCGGGGACAAGCATGTGGATCTAAGATCGTCAGCCCATTCCCATTCTCATTTTCAACAACTCTATTAAAATCATCAAAAAATGCAAATCATGACTTGGATTCCACATCAATTGAATATTCTAGTGACAAAATGTGTTGAAATAGTTATGGTCAACCAATGCAATCTGACTATATTAAAATAATGGCCTCTAGTTGCATAGTTTTATTTTTCCCCAAACAGTACACCATGCAATTTGATGAATTACAAACATCATTGTAAAAACCACAACATCTATCATTGTCATAACTAGGGTAACAGTAACGAGAAATGATGGTGTAACAATTTCATTGTGGCGGTATAACAACAATGGAAATGATATATGTTATGGAAAAAGAAACTATGGATGTTAAATAAACGTCTTGGTAGGTGTTACATGAAGAATCTGGTAGGTGTTACAACAATGACAACATCGGGTGTTACAACAAAGGCCTGGTAGATGTTACAACAACAGTCACATAGGTGTTACAACATTGACAACAACATGTGTGGAAACAATTGAAATAGAAGGTGTTATAACAACGTCCTGATAGGTGTTACAACAATGACCTTGTAGTTGTTACAACAACAACAACAACAATAGGTGTAGCAACAATGACCTGGTAGGTGTTACAAAAATGGTCTAGTAGGTGCACCTGTGACAACCTCTTTGGAAAAGTTTCTCACAGGCCTATTCATTAGTAAGCATAAAAAGGTTGGTTTTCCCCTAATCACACTAGCATAATCACTCAAAATGAAATAAATTGTCGGGAAGCATACCTTAGGAAAACTGATTCGTTATGATCAAGAGTAAACTCAAGGAATGGATGGAATGGTATATAGAGTGACCAAAACTAAAAAAACATGGGTATGAAAAATATGGTGTATCAAGTGCTCATTAGCAATCATATGTTTTTTTTTTTTAACGGAAACAAGTATGGAATTTTATTTATAGTAAAGCAGAGGGGGCTGCCAAACCCGTACATATTCGATCAGAGCTACCGCTCTGTAGTTCATTCTCCAGCCAGATGACTGTGCTAAGAACATACTTTTAAAACTAGTGGAACCATACATTCAAAATTCTGGTCTGGGATTTAACTAACTGACACTGAAGCCACAACCTTAACGTTTTCCTCTTTTGCCAGTGCTCGTGGTCGCTTCAGCAGAGGCTTCAGCGATATTGCTGAAGGCGTTGGTTAAAGCATCCACCTTCTGCTCCAAATTGCTGAGTCGTTGCCCTAGATTTCCCATGAGGTTGGCGGTATCCTTCAGTCCAGCGTGCAGCTCGTCAGAGAGCTCGTATTTGATGTCCTCCATTTACATCTTCAGATTGTCCCACTTCATCTGGTTGGTGTAGGCCCGGATGCTCTCCAGCTCGCCCCTGACCCATTCTAAGCGCTCCTTAGGCGTGAGGGGGGTTTGGGATTTCGGGTCCATGTCTGAAAAACGCAGAGCTAAAATGCCTTTGCTTCCTATTACCAGCGAGCTTGGCTTCTTGTTTGAGAAGAGGGGGGGCGGATGCTGTTTTAACCACGGGCTTATCTTGCTCTGATCATGAGATTTCTAGGGGAGGCATGGGTTTGGATCTCTCTGACGGATTCTTGTCCGTCAGGCAGGGATAGATCGCTGTTGTACCCTCCGAATAAAACCAGTTTGATGGGAGGGAGATTGACCAAACGTCCGCTTCATCCTAGGGAATCAGATAGTATGAGATTTCTTCATTGATTAGGATTTGTCCTTTGGCATGCGTGGAACCTCTGTTGGCTTCTTTGTCTGCATCCCTGTTCAAATCTCTAAGCACGTGATAGACCTTATATTCCTGAATTTTGTCCAAGAGAATTCGAATCTTCTTGTGAAGCTGAGCCAAGCACATATCCTTAGGGGTTTTATTCAGGTTGATGGCGTCTATGACCTGTTTTGAATCTCCCGCAATGTTGATCTTATTGATTCCGAGTTTGAGAGCTTGATTTAGCCCTTGCCAGAGGGCTAGGAATTCGGCCTGATTGTTGGAAGCGTGCCCTAGGCCCCAGGCATAGGAAATCTTAGTTGAGTCGTTGGGATCAGTGAGGATTCCTCCACCTCCTGCCTCACCAGGATTACCCTTCGAGGCACCGTCAAACTGGAGCCACCATTCCTCTAAGGACGATCTCCATCGCAGGAATTCTTGTTCCGGCAAGCGAATTTCCCATTTTCTGAGTTTTGAGGAGGAGCTCTGTGTATGGTTTTGGCAAGTTGGTCGAAACACCTTGATCCAATTGTCTTCTTCCTTGGTTGTCGAGGCAGAGTTCTGGACTGAAGGTCTAGCATTGATAGCTTCTGAGATCATGACCTGGATCTTGATGGCTACCTGATGAGGCATCCTTTTTTCCTCCTTGAAAATTCTGTTGTTGCGCTCTAGCCAAAGCTTCCAACATACGAACTTTGGAATCCACATCCAAATAGTTTTCAACTGGTGTTTTTTTTTTAAATCGAAAGGGGATAGAGACATCCAGATGTTGAAGAGAGCTTGGCTTTCAGTAGGAATCTGAAGGGCTATAGGGCCCACCAGGAGCTCCAAGACTTTTTTTGAGTAATCACATTTGAAAAGGAGGTGAGCAATCGATTCTTCGGACTGTGTACACAGGGGACAGCGTGAGGGCCCTTCCCAGCCTCTTCGTTTCAGATTGTCAAAGGTTAAAATGCTGTTATGTAGGAGCGTCCAGGCAAAGAGATCAACCTTGGGAATAGAGGGGAAGTTCCAAAGGGCTTTCCATGGCCCTGGGTTGGGAGGGACCCAAGGAGCACTCGTAACAGTATTGTAGCCAACAACAGCAGTGTAAACCCCTATATTAGTTCCCCAGCCTCTTTTATCTCTCATGCCAGCTCGGAGGGGCGCCTTTCCTTGAAGAAGTTCCAGCAAAATGGAGGATTCGCCAATAAGCTCCTCTGGATAGATGCCAAGATCCCAGCCTTCCGAGGATTTCTTTTCATCATTTTTCCATGTGGATATGTCCCAAAGAGTTTTGCAATTCCTATGCATCATCCAATTCTTAATATTCTCAATTTCTCTAAGGTCTGAGAGAGGCTGTCCGCCAAGGATGGAGTCCTCCCAAAAATTGATCTTTGAGCCATTCCCTGGAATCCAAGTGAGCTGGGATTTGATGAGGGGCATGGCTTTTTGACAGAGGAGGAAGATAGGGGAGCCTTTTTTCGTTAATGGGGGCTTCTCTAAGAATCTGTCCCGGCTGCCAGAGAAGTATTTTTTCCTGAGCAAATGTTTGCTCCATGTTTGCTTGCCTGCTGTCATATTCCAAAGAATCTTCCCTCCCATGGCAATATTATGGGATGCCACATCCCCGATGTTCAGGCCTCCCTCCATCTTTGGGGTCTTTACTTTTCTGCAATTGACTAAATGCATCTTCCTTTCGCAATTCCTTCCCCCTTCCCAAAGGAATTTCCTGAGAAGATCATCTATTTTGTTGGAGATTGTTTTGGGGGCAAGGAGCACCGAGCATTGATAGATTGGTAAACTAGAGATAACAGCATTCATAAGCACCAA
>JASDQU011505437.1:0-18181 GCA_032191745.1 Picea mariana | reverse complement strand
TGAAGCTTTCATGGCAGAAACCATAGAACTACAACAACAATTGCAGGTCGAGATGCAGTCCAGAATGCCTCTAGAGGTCTCGACTCGCCCAGAGCGTTGGGGTACCTGGTTATATTACCAGCGCATTCTTGAAGGAAAGGAATATCCAGTTCTATGCAGGAGAGTGTAAAGACAACCTGGTTTAATCGCATCATTCCATTATTATCTTAGGAGCTGCTACAGGGTGGAAGTTTTGCTTGACTGGAATGAGATTGCAGAACAACTTGGTTATGTTCATGTGGGTATGTGTCGGGATTCAAGAATATCATCGGAGGTTTGTTTGATGCATTAAGCTAATATGAGAGCTGGGCTGCAAAGGATACAAGAAAGGGAGTATGGTGTGCAATAGTTTGTGGAACATCATTATGGTTTCTTTTACATTCTAACCAATGTCCCTAATCAATCGGCTTGATGTAGTGTTGGGAATATAGCCTCCAATAAATGGCAGAGTGTGGTCCAAGTAGTTGGAGATATCACAATTGAGGATATGGATATGTTTGATAAGTACTCGGTGTTAGTTCTTCATAAGGGAGGAATTCCAGTAATTTGTTCGTTGCCTGTGCCTCTACAAATTGACTTTAATGATGGAATGCAGCTTGAAGACCTTAATCCATGGTTCTTACCAATGTCAGCTAGCATGTGTATTGTTGTTCCTAGATCGAATCATGATTTCAAGTCTTCTATTTTCCATGCAGTGATCTCAAAGATATTCAACAACTAATCCATCAATGATATTCAGAAGATCAATATTTTCTTGGAGATCATCTCGTACTTCTTGTATCTCTCTATCAAGACCTTCTTCTCCAAATACAACATCCAATGATCGAGGTTCTGGAAATAGTGTATGGGATGTTGTGCAAATGCTCTTACCATATCTCAAGATGATATCCAAAATCACATAGGCACACAGAGAGGCATTTACTAAATACAATAACCGTTCCAACATTTGAGAAACAACAATCTTGGCAATTCTGTTTTCACAATCTTGGCAATTCTGTTTTCAATTCATGGTTGATGACAATATTACAAAATAAAAAAATAAAAAAAATGGATTTATAAAGTTGCAAGTGGGATCCCAAAATGTATGTATTGCTGCTACAAACCAATAGACTGTAACTGCACTATATGATGTTCCATAAGTATGTCAATTTCTCTAGGATTTTCATTATTATCTGCAAAATGGACAAGACACTTGATCCCATATATGCATATTGAACAATTTCCTTTGAGCCTGGAAGATTAACATGCCTTCTCTATTGCTGATCTTACCCCTATAGCCCTTCATACAAAACTTACAAGTTTTCACGGCAGAGGATCAGAAAAATGCTTACCTCAAGTTACCCTTGGAGTTGATACTTACATATCTAAATTCTGATTTTTTTTGCAGGAACTTGAGCTTTGAAGACCATCCGGAAAATCTGAGTGTGCATGACCAGATTTGAAGAATGCATCTGGGTTGCTGGGACATTGTTGATATATTGCCTGTATGCAGTCCTGATACCAAAAAAAATCATGTTGTTGCCTTTGAGATGTTTGTTATCAAGCAATTTGGTATAAGAACAAAGATCGGACATGGGAACAGTGACCTCCTTCTTTCCAACAAGCTTCTTTGTCAACTATCTTATTCGGAAAACATAAAAGAATTGTTGCACTGTATTTTAAACTGAACCACTAAATATATGCAGCTATTTATTCATTGTCCTACCCTACTTGAGAAAAGAGCAAGCCTTTTTTCAAGTATAGGAAAATTTCCAGTGAAGCCATGTGCGTAACAGGGTTAGAAATATATCCATACTCAGGTTTAAAAGATAAATTTTAATGCATACTGAAGTATGAATGACCAACTGTTTTAATGATGAGATCAAACAATAATGAAAATTAACAGAGTAGTGTGACCTGACAACTAATTGGAACCATCTTTCAATAGGATCAAGATATTCTTGTTTCCCTTCTTTGTTTAGGTCACACAACATGTCCTCCTTTTCCATTCCACGCAGAGCATTTTCTTCAAGATGATTGGTCTCTAAGGTACATATAGGATCTGCTGAGAGGCATGCTAAGAAATCCTCAATATCAGGTTCTAATGGTTTCTCTCCATTGCATTCTATCCATGATTCTTGAGTCTCCTCAACAAATTGGCAATAGGCATCCGAAGGGACTTCTAAATCTTCTTGTGGAGAGACAACTAAATTCTTGGCTACTGTCAAGATATGCTCTTCCTGAGAGGCGGGTATCCCAGCTGCTACTAGAATGTGAGAAATTTCTTGGAGTAACATTCTTCAAGCGCTTGATCATCCTTGAATTACTCTAGCTAGTTGATGATCCCTGTCTCGCAACAAAAATTAGTACTGGGGGGGTTCTTACAGTACCCCAAACTTGATCTATCATCAAAGATATGTATTTTAAAACTATTTGCAAAAACAAAACACACCAAACTTGAACTCCTTGTGTTACTAGGACCCTATTGTCACCAGGTTATGGTTCGCACAAGTTAGCTTATCATAAATAAAAACTAAATTTGCATAAACAAAAACACACTTTTGCATAAAATAAGGAGAAACACACTTTTGCATAAAAGGGAGAGGACAACCTAACTTTCGAGCAACCCCACTAAAGTGGATGCCCAGGTTCTTACCTCTCGTCTTACCATCTTCTCTCCGCCCTTGTCCATAAAACCAATCCAAAATCATTAAATTCAAATGCTACCTATTACCGTTTACAACTCCCTGGCAATGGCGCCAAAATGTTGGTGTACAAATATGTTCAATATATATCTTACACTCATTTAAATGTCAATCTGGGATTCGTAATCAATAGAGTTGATGCACTATATGTGCTGATAACAGATAGCCTACCTAAGTCTGTTGCATATAGGAAATAATCATAAAAACTTTGTTTATAAGATTTCTAAATACTTCAAACACCCTTGAACTTAGAAGAGAAAACTGATAATGAAATTTCTTCACACAAATAGCAAATCAAAAGATGTTGTCCCAGAGAAACAAGTCAGTTCATTTCAGGCGCTTGTATTGAAAAGATGAACTTTAAGAAGCTTGTCTTCCGTCGCAATTAAAACAATCAATTCCAACCATTCTCTAAACAAAAGCCAAATTCAACCTCATATAACTCAATCAAACGAGCACAATGGAAATTCAGTATAACTGAAAGACTTTATTACAACACATGAAGATGAAATATAAAGTCTCCTGGTCCCTTGTGATACTACAATCATAAACTTAAAATATCAGTCCCACACTTCAAATTATGAGATAGCTACCTTCAACATTTGAAAATAAAATGTCTATTCGATCTAACACTTTCTTATACGGACTGATCCAAAATGATTAATTCGATGCTCAATCTTGAGAATGAAATAAAGACTAATCACACATACACACTGCTGTAAACTATCCACACAAACACAATTACATTCACAGAATAATTACAAATGAGCTTACCTTGGTTGGATCGATGGGCCCTTGCCATGCCAACAAGGAAGCTCAAAGAAACTTACAGAACAATAAACTTTACAACACACATGGAATTGATGAATTTAACTTCATATTGATTCTTCAGCAAGTATGTTTACAGAGATAATATGTTCAGAAATCCAATCTGCAACATAACAATTCCTCTCCCTTTTGTCTTAGCCATCACTCAATTTATATGATTTTTACATTACAAATTTGGATCTAGACAATCCAATCCAAATCAAAACAATTTTCCATCAATGGAGGTCGAGTACAACCACTATCTAATCAAGGAAATGTTGTTCCCACGAATCTGGGCATGATCTTAGAAATTATGGAAAATTGGAAAATATTGAGGATGTATCGTTCCCCCCTGAGCTGAAGGTCCACACGTGTGTTATATGACAATTTTGGCCCACATGTCCAAATGAAAACATGGCTCTGGACAAAACCCATGTCCCCAAATTTTGAGATCCATCGTCATCGGCCCGCAAAATCGAGGTGAAAATCAAGTACTGGAATGTTGGTACCAAAATCCTGTAGGTCGTTGTTTAGTACCGAAATACACATAGTCACACCATGAGTATCGGATTAGGTGCATAAATTGGTACCGGAATAGCGCATGACTTGGTACCAGAATAGGTTGCTCATGAATCAAATCGTTAGGATTATACAAGATAAAAACACTCTAATCGAATTAATTCAAGAAAGTTAAACAAATCATGCTGTAAATCATCAATTACCTCTTGTGAACATGAACAAGGTCATTGGGTATGTGTTTGGGAGGAAGTGGTCAAGTATAGGATTATAACATAGGAAAAAAAGGATCAAATACAAGGTAATATAGGGCAGTATATATGTCAAAACCGAGACTCAACAGTTCTCTAGGAGGGATTGTCATTTTGCAATCTTTGGCCATGTGTCCAAAGTTGTTAAACTTGTGGCATTCCATTTCAGTTCTCAATGATTCAAACCTGTTGTAACTTCTTCTCTGTGTTTAACTAGGCCTTCTTGGATAACCCTTTTGTGTATGACTTTCAAAGTTGTTTATGTTCTTGTTGTTAGCTCTGCAATTCACAACTTTATATCCAAAATTATTACATGCATAACATAAACCAAAAACGATAGTTTGATACCTGGGAGTTGAAAATGTTCCGAAAGGAGGTGCTCTTATGAATCTATCTTCTTCTTGAGACCTATCTGTTTCTATTGCTCGTTGATTTTGAAATCTAAATCTTCTCGGTGGAGGAGTGTCCCTGTAATTTTCTCTGTAGACCTTCCTATCCCCTTTGATTGTTTTTGCATATCTTTTTGGATAAGTTTCTTGTTCTGTTGTTTTGGAGCTTGATCCCTTTTATGTCTGATTGTATCCAAGTTTGAACTTGTCATGATTAGGCCTTTGACTGTTGATAATGTCATTCAAAAATTTTGAACTGTTCCACATATTTTTCTTTTGAATATCCTTTCTTAATGTGACAATCTCCGCTTCCAAATTTTCAATGATCCAGTCTCTTTATTCTAGTTGTTCTTTGAGTGCTTCTTCAATTCTTTTATCTTCTTCAATTTGAACCTTCAAATTTGTGATCATTTGTTCTAATTACTGAGCATCTTCTTTCTTGTCTAGTTCCACTTGTAGCTTTTTGTTTTTCCTCTTTTCTCTTATATAACTTCTATGGAACTCATCAATTCCTCTCGGTAGTCAACTTCTACCTCTTCAATTTCTTCTTTGGCTTCTTCATATTCTACTTCAGAGTCTTCTTTATTAGATTCTTCTACTTCCATGAATAAAACCCTTTCTGTCTCACTATCACTGACTTCATCTTCATCTGATGATGAGATGTCTTCTTTGGTGCATAAGTTTTTCTTGAAAAAATTCTTTGTGGTTCTTTTGCCTTTATATGTTTGTCTGATTTTTGAGTCATGTTGGCACAGGGGAAGACCCAAGGTTCAATTCTAAAAACACACCAAGAAACCCTAACTACTGGCCCTTTCGACAACACCTATGAAGCAGATGAAGTCTCACCCGAAGTAGCAATAGGGGGGTTGCAGGACACAAGTGTCTACAACCAGGGGTAGTGAAAGATGATTCCAGAGTAACAATGCAAGATAACCTAGGGATTCTTTAACAATCTTATACTTAGCTTCGCGAAGTTAGTTTATATCTCTTATATTCAATAGTGAAAACAATAATGCAATAATAGTGTAAAAGATAGCAAATAACACAACATCAACCACATAAACAACAAGACTTTATGTGGTTCACCCTCTCTCTAGGGATACGTCCATAAAACTGTGTTTATTGATAAAGTAGGTGAAAATACATAATTCCATCTACGCACTCAACTGCAGATCCTTCTCTCTCTCTTCTGTATCTCTCAACCCTGTGCACCCAGCTATAGAGTAGATCTTCGCACCCAGCTGAAGATCCAAAATTACAAGAATTCTCTTAATACACAACACTTTCACATCTCTGTCTCTCAACCTCAACCACAACTCTACTCTTCTTAGACTTCTATTTATCCTTCTATGACTATTAGAAACCCTAGATCGAAGTCTAGATGAAAAAACCCTAGGTGCCAAAACCCGCCTTTTAAGGACTTCGTTGACCTATTCTTTCTTCTTCTCTACGAGGTGATCCACAACACCCATTGGTGTCTTCTTCCTCTTGGTGACTTGTCCACAATCCATATTCCTTGCTGTGTTGTCTTCCTTGATCTTCTCTTTCAACAACTTACTTTCCTTTACTTCGCTCTGTCTTTTCTTCTTCTTTAACTACTTCGACCCTTCCCTGGTTTATTTGCCTTCCATGCACTTCATAATTTGTCTTTCTTCTTCCTGACCTTTTCTTTCTTCCTTAGTATCTGACCAGGGCCAACATGCCCCCAACACTCACATGTGACTCATCCTGAGTCACTGCATGATCAAGCTGCCTGTATTACTTCAATTGCAGACCGCATAGAGCAGTTTGTGATTTATGTTATGTGCTTCCTATCACGTGCAAACTTTATTTTCTGTGTCTGGTACCCAATTTCAACTGCACCTTGTACCTAGACCCTTCTTCCTTGCTTTTACTTAGAGCTGCGAGGCAACTGGTTGTCATAATACAGCTTCAACCAGCTCCCATTTACTAAACCATCCTTCCATTCTCCATTAAGGGTCTTCAACTGTGCAACTCCTCCTTCTATAACATAGGCTACCTCGAATGGTCTGAGCCAATGTGTCATGAACTTCCCTGGATGCTTCATGAACTTGTTGTGGTATAAGAGTACCAAATCTCCTTGTTTAAATGCTTTCCTCTTGATATGTTGATCATGGTAATCCTTTTCTCATTCTTTTTGTACCTACTGATGAAATCCTGCAATGAACCTGTCTTCCTCTAGTTCCATCAACTATGCGAGCCTGTTTTGTACAGCGCTGGTGTCATCCATTCTTGTAAATGCTGCAATTCTTAAGCTAGGAACCAAATATTCCATCGGTACCACTACTTCCAAAAATTTATGTAAAAAATCCTTAAATTCTTCGACCACCACCCTAGAAAAGATGCCTGGTGCATTCTTCAAACCAAAAGGCATCACAGTGTACTGAAAAGAACCCCATTCTGTTGCAAATGTAGTATTATGTCTGTCTTCCTTAGAAATTCTCATCTGGTGATAGCCTGAAAATCCATCTGTGAATGAATAAACTTCCTATCCTCCTACATTATCTAGAACTTCATCAGTAAAAGGTGTAGGAAATGGATCATGTAAACATGCATCATTCAATTTCCTTAGATCTACACAGATTCTGATTTCTCCCAAATTTTTATCTTGGACCACCATTTGGCTGATCCATTCAAATTCTTCAACTGGTTTTATGATTCCTGCTTCCAACATTCTATCTAATTCAATCTTAACTTTCATCTTGTATTTGGGATTCAGTCTTAAGGCCTCTGCTTGATAGGTCTTTCATATTCTTTCAAAGGGATCTTCATTTTATTGATGCAATAATTCTATAATATTACTAATAGTAGCATCATCCCAATAGTCTCCGATATTTTCCAACTTAGGTGCCTGTTCTGTTCCAATATTAACTTTATTAATTTTAATGGGCTTCCCAAAAAAAGGTAATTCAATCCCTGGCCCTTCTATGTCTCTTTGTCCTTCAGTTTCTGAAATGTTCACATTCCCAGAATCATCATCTTCATCAGCATCAATATTGTAACAACCCTGTAATCGCTGAAGAGGCACAGTCCATTCATATTCTTCTTGTTCATCAGGGGGGTTAGGTGGCTCCTCAAAGACCTTTTGTATTAGAATTTGTAAAGCCTGATCTATTGTGGGGTACTGACTTTCAAGTAAGAACGTAGCCATAAAGTTATGGGTCATACCATACCAATTTGTAGTGGCTAAGTGCAGTTCTGCTTGAAGATACTAGTTGATAGGAGTAGTATCTAAGGTGTTAATGAACTTATGTACCCACTATTCTTTAGGAATGCTACTTGAGGATTCCTCACAACTTCGCACATGGTCCTTAGGACAACTCTACCTTGAGTATCGAGCTTCACAACCTTCAGCTTGGTCTGAAAAGTGCACTTTCAACAAGGTGTGACTTTGTACCCACTCCACGATGTTCTTCTTGTGTGTTCCCCACCATCTAGTGGGTGTTGCTTTCAAGGATTTGTTAATCTCTATTGTACTGGTACAATTCCTTCAAACTCAATTAGAAATGTCTCCAAATTATTCAATCCATCAAACATAGGAAGATTACTTACTTTTGTGTCAATCCAGCGAACTGCTTTGGTCAATCTGGCACACCTCCACGTAGAGACTTCATACATTTTATTCTGCCAATTTTCCAATACTTCTTCTAAATCTGATGAACATGCACTTTCACTTCACCAACTTAGATTTCCATCTGTTGTAGGATTAATATAATCCTGCTATCATGCTGTCATTTTATAGATGCTCTCTAGCTCATAGGCATGGTCTTCTTCTCTTATAGGTTCTTTTCATCTACGACCTTCATTAGGGTCAAGAGATGCAATGACCCTAAGGCCATCACCTTAAAATATCATTCTTCTCTTTTTTAGGTCAAAAATAGTCAAGTTGTTGAAGGGCCAATCAATACCCAACAATACAGGATAAGTGCAACTATCATCAACAATCTCAATCACTTCAAAGTCTGTGAATGTTCTTACCCCGTCGATGTCCATAGGGACATGATCTAGTCTTCCAAAGGGGCTCACCCCCTGCTGATTAGCCATCCTGAGTCTAATAGGAGAGTAAATCAATTTAGGTTTTCCCATCAATGCCTAAGTCTACTTCGTCATAACATTTACTTCTGATCCCAGGTTGAGGACTACATAGTCTATGTCATAATCTCCAATCTGAGCACTAAGGTGCAGTTCCTTGCTTGTCCTCCTTTTTCTAAACACTTGATTCACAGCTCTATTCAACAAAGGATCTGCTCTTCCAATTTCATATTGTCTTATCAGGTGTTGAAGTTACTGTACAACTCTTTCATATTTAATCAAATTAATACAAGTATACAAGATGTCCACCAGTTTGCTTACCTCTTTTCCTTGCCTAAGTGGGACAGACTGATCAAATTCTAGAGGCATTTCACATTCCCTTACTTCCAGTTGTGTCTTAGACGAAGAAGCCTATTCGCCTACAAACTCTCTCCTTGCTTCTTCAAAAGTATGTTTTTCTTTCCTTGGATCAAACAATTGTGTTGTCTCTGCAACTCTTCTGATCCCTGATCCATCTGTCGTGTTTCCTGGAGTCACCCTATCTTCTCTAGTAACAATGCCTCCTCTCATAATAACAACGACTCTGGGATCCTCGCTGCAAGGTTCCACTGATATTAGTTGGACTTGTTGGTTTCCACCTCATCTTTCCTGAAGTTTAGCTAACAATACCAGACAATCTTCAATGACATGGTCAAATGAATTACATTAGCTACAAGTAGTACAAGGGTTCTAACAATCCCTTGCCAAATGACCTGTCTGAGCGCATCTATAGCAAATAATATGACCTCGACCTCGACCCATGCCTCCTCCTCCTCCTCTTCCTCTGACCCCACCACAAGGATTGAAATTTCCTCTTCCTGGGGAATTGAACTGTGCAACATTCCCTTACTGTTGTAATTATCCTTGAATTATATATGCATACCTTGATATTTCATGCATGAGGTCATAATCCCTACAGTCGTTCTCATCATGCCCCACATATTTGCAGAATGTACAATAAAGATTGGTGGGTGTCTAGACATATTTCTGCATATAATAACATTCACCAGGGTGATGTCTAGTCCTACATACCTCACACCATGGTAAAGTAGCCTGCTTCAAAGGGTTAGGGGTTCTAGAGGCCAAGTATTCATTAAATAAAGGAGAATTCTCTTTGTCATGGACCTCTTCTTTACATATGATACACTAGATGTTTTCTCTTTTCTCCTTTCCTTTATCTTTCTTCATGTATTCAACCTGTAAGGATAAACTAGTTAATTGTTTCAAAATCTGTGTCATACCTAGGCTGGATTCTCCTACAGGGGATGCTTCTAGTTTCATGGAAATATACAATGCTTTAGCCTATGAAGTGACCTTCTGTTGCATCAGAGGAACTCTAATATGTGGCAGGAGGGCAGCAATGAACCATTCCTTATGTTGTTTGTCTAGAATCTGAAAACTTAAAAGGCTTGTCAGGGTCTTAAACCTCTGATCAAATTCCCAAACAGGTTCAATCACCTTCTGTTTGATTTCCTTTAACTCTGTAATGCACCCTGACTCTGACTTAGGTTTCTTGAACTCTGCACTCAACACAGTCTTAATTTCATTCAGTGGTTTAGGTTGTACATATCCTGAAGCAAACTTCATGTACCAACTCAGTGCACGGTCCCTCAAGGTATTACTGAATTGTGCTCTGTTAACTGTTTCATCGGTGACTTGCTTAATGCTCCATACAACTTCGCATAAGAACCAGTGGTGGTCAGGATCCTCAGATCCATCTCCTCTGAAAATGGGTAACCTTATTTCATCTTCCATGGACTTTCCTTGATTTATCGACTGAGTATGTACCAGACTGCTTGTAACAATACTCTGAGTGCTCCGATTACTCTGATTGGTTAATTCTGCTAAAACAATAGGAGGAAGAGTAATACTTACTTCAACAATAGGCGTAGTCCCTGAAGTTTCTAGTTCTTCTCGGTGAAGTTTTTCAATCTCTACTTCCTCTGCCTTTTCTAACTCTGAGTACTCTTCGTCTGATCACCCTGCTTCTTCTCCAATGTATAAATATTCATCTTGTGCCAATGGCCCATAACTCTGGTTAAACAGGTTCGTGAGAGGAACCTTTCTAAATGATCTCCCACTATGCATGTGTCCAGCCTCTTTGTTGCTGTCGTTGTCTGAATTCTTGAACATTAGCTTTAAAATCTTATTGATTACTGTATCTTCAAGATATTCTTCTCATGCAATAGCATCTTAATCTTCAGCTTCAAAAAGTGTAGAAACTTTCATCTAGGTCCCTTGAAGAAATATCTCTTTGCTTGGCTATATGATTCCACTCTGTCAATAACAAATTCAGTAATGTATCCTCCAATAGTGTTATCAATCCAGAGATCCACCACTCTAGACACAACGTTATCAATTCTCTTGAATTTCTTAATCAACGTTGTTGTCCAAACGAAAAGTGGTCTAGATCTAATCTCAAAATGAGTGTCTGCTAATATAGCTAACCACTCGTAAAATTCCTTATGAATTCCTGCAAAGAAAATCTTGTGCATGTCAGTAAAGATGTACCTTCCCAACCAGTCTTCTGTACTAATGCTACGGTTCTTGTTCTAAGCTATAATGAAGTCCCTTTCTTATTCTTCTATCCAACTCTGAATCTCTGTCTTCTATGGAAACCACCTTGGAATTCCCTCAAGAATATCTCAATCCTGGCAACAGAACCATTTGTTGGCACAGGGGTAAACCTAGGGTTCAAATCTAAAAGCACACCAAGAAACCCTAACTACTAGCCCTTTCGGCAACACCTGCGAAGCAGATGAAATCTCACCTGAAGTAGCAATATGGAGGTTGTAGGACACAAGTTTCTATAACCAGGGGAAGTGCAAGATGGTTCTAGAGTAACAATGAAAGATAACCTAGGGATTGTTTAACATTCTTATACTTATCTTCACGAACTTAGTTTATATCTCTTATCTTCAATAGTGAAAACAACAATGCAATAACAGTGTAAAAGATAGCAAATAACACAACATCAAGCATATAAACAACACAATTTTACATGATTCATCCTCTGTCTAGGGCTATGTCCACATAACTTTGTTTATTGATAAAGTAGGTGAAAATACACAGTTATATCTGCACACTCAACTGTAGATCCTTCTCTCTCTCCTCTTTATCTCTCAACCCTGTGCACCCAACTGCAGAGTAGATCTTCGCACCCAGCTGAAGATCCAAAATTACAAGAATGCTCTTTATACATAACACTTTCACATATTTGTCTCTCAACCTCAACCACCACTCTACTCTTCTTAGACTTCTATTTATCCTTCTATGACTCTTAGAAACCCTAGACCGAAGTCTAGATGCAAAAACCCAAGGTACCTGTTGGGCCCTTCGTTTTTGGGATAAGGAATCGAGAAAGTTTTGACTGAGTACGAGCTACGCAAGATTCATAAGAGGCTGGACAATAGAGAAATAAATAGCAACAGGAATCAATTGTGAAAGACAGCACAACGCCAACTAAGCACAAGTTGTTACAACAGAACAAGAAAGCGTGCAAGTTGAGACAGAAGACGCAACCTAGATTATATATAGAGCTGAACATGAATGCAAAAGGGTTGGAGAGTTAGGAGAGGTTGGTTAGCTATTGGGTTAGCTACATTGTAATTAAGTTTAGTCCGATATTTCCATCTCCGTGAGGTTGGCGTCAATCGAGTCAAGTAAGATTTGAGTCTATAATGTATTATGTACCCTTTTTAGAGTTAGAGCTCTATGACATGAGTCCAGAAGCCAAGAGTCTGTAATAAGAACACTATGGTGTGGTTTTGAGATTGTAAATGAAGGAATATTCTGAAGATAATATAAGGAAGGATATAAATTTTCAAATTATGCTATGTCATCTTGTGTTTTACTCATGCATTACAGTACCTCTTTATGGTTTATGTGTTCTTCATGATGGTTCTGTGTTTAAAGGTTTTTCTGCAACTTAAGTAGGTTTGATTCTTGCACACATGAGTTCAGATCTGGTTGATAGCTAGATATCTTGTGCAAGGTTAGGATGAGTCCTGAAGGTTCTGTGAATCCTCCTAAGCCTTTTCCTTACCCACCCCTATCTAATTGTCTCAGCAACACTTCGGGTGAGACTTCTTCTCTTCAGAGGAGATGAAAATGCCAACTCTCTAGACTACTTGGTACCTTTTTTTGGTAACCTGAGAAGGACCCTAGTCTGATCAAACTTGCGCCAACAAAATGGTTCCATTGTCGGGACCTGTGTTAAAAGGGAACCTGTAGGGAAGATGCTTTCGCGGATTCACATATCTAGTATTGACCAATGGTGGGAAAGAAACTGTGATGGCTTCATATGGAAAGAAGAAGAGCTAAGGGAAAAATCGGTGGAAAATACTCGTGAAGCAATATTTTACTCAGAAAGATCGAGCGACTAGTACGAGATTTTCTGGGTTAAGTTCCCGTAAGAACTTTTCCACTGGATTAAGAGGCTCCAAGAAGTTCCAGAGTTCCAAGAAATGAGTCAAGAGGATATCTACTTGGGACACGAAAAATATTGTAGCACTTCATCGGCTGGATTGTCCAGTCACACTGACGATTGATTGTTGGGTCAATACCACATTAGAAGGATATATTATTGAGTTTGTAGCTGAGAACCACCAATCATTTTCGCGTGTAGAGGCGATTTTCAAGAAATATGAAAGGGGAAGACTGCAGAGAGAGATCCCCCTATGGATTAAAGTTTTCTTGATGGAAGACGGGATGCTGACTATGTCCCCGACTGAGATGGCAGTGTAAACACCCTCACTTGGGGTAGGGTGAGGCTGGGGTAGCTTCATGGCCTGAGAGATGGGAAGGGTTCTTTGACAAATGGGGGGGGACAACAAAAAATGGACTCAAGAGATGAGCGAGACTTGAAGAGAGCCACCATAGTTGAGAAGTGGTGGTGCGGCAAGATAAAGAAAGCAACAAGACAGTTTGAGAATTTACAGAAAGAAGTCGGACCAGGAGAAGTAGAGGAAAGACAGATGGAAGAGTTACGGAAGATGAGAAGATAGGAAAGACTAGCAAGTCAAATATTAAGTGAGAGAGAAGCGCAGAGAGAAAGAAGTCCCCAGGATGTTGGGCAAGAAGGAGAAAGTCTAGACGTAAGAGAGGAGGAAGTCGACATGAATATTGAAGGAAAAAGGGAAGATTCGGCCCCAAAAACATGAGAGATCGGGAACTCGGTTGAAGAGACTGCTCCAGTAGAAGAAAACGAGACCTCCTAGATAAGAGAAAACCACCTTGAATGTAATGTCCCCAAGGCCGAGCCCTATTGTAAATCATGTCTATGAAGTATAAAGCTTGCATTATGAATTGTAATTATGTTTTATAAGCTGGTGAGCCAAGTTTATATAAGCTGGTGGGCTTATCTGTTATTAGGCCGGAGAGTCTAAGTGTTAAGGCTGGGAGCCTGCTTTTGTATATGTAATCATGTAGAACATTAGTAAAAAATATAAACACCGCTGCGTGTAGACCGACCACGATGAATGAGTGATGGGGGACTAAGATTCCACAGAGTAGGTAAGGGATTGGGGGCTGAAAGGTTGGAAATAGAGACTAAGTGTTGAGCCTAGGGGATAAGCTTGGGGGCTTAAGTCCTTGGGAATAATAATTTATTATTATTCCAAAAGCTATGTGATAAACATGTTTCTAAGTCCTGGGAGAGGCAACGCATGCAGCTCCAAGTGTGCAAAAGGGAACGCATGTAGCCCCAGGAAGACAAGTGTCGACCTAGGTGCATGTGGTTAAAAGCTGAAGCTTTAACTGAGTTGGGGGTTCGTTCTCCATTCTGTCGTCCATTGTCTAAAATGTGTGACCTCTGCATCTCAGCTCGGCATATCACACACAACACTGAAAACTGAAACCATGAGACCTCTGTGATTGTCTGGTGTATTCCCGTAAATTCTGTTTGGTTTATGCATTTGGCCTCCATCCTCGACCTCTGCAAAATTTCCTGTCACGCATCTTGTAACCAGTAAAATGTGAGCCGATTTTTGTCTTCTGTAGAACCTGACACCTGGATAATCGCCTAAGTGTGTTGTGTTTTAGCGTCTGGTCGTTTCCATTTGCGGGACTATGCCTGTTTTCTGTTGTGGTCGTCATCCTAGTGTCAACTGAGTGCTTGATGTTGTTGTGGTTTCCCTCACCCGATTGGAATTGAGTCGAAGGGTGTGTTGAAGAAGTGGGTTGTTAGGCCCGTGGTAGAAGAAGCAGGTTGTCAGGCCTGTGAGCAACTCCGTCTAGGTGAGAGAGTCTGCTGGGAAGTGGTTTTCTCCTAGAGAGAGTCCAGCACCAGCTTCAGATCTCTAAAAATTCCTGATCTATCCTGTTTCCAAGGCCCAGAGAGGGAGGTGAAGCACCAATGGACTGTGCTTGTGAAGGTGTATACTCCTGGGTGGAACAAGCATGTGGGAAATGTGAGTCTAATAGTAGTGGGCATAAGAAGGCATCCTGGGAAGAATCCTTTCGATTATTCTGTACAGTTTTCCCTGTAGCCTCAGCCTAGACTAGGATTCCTTGCCTTGGGTGGAGCTTAGTCCCAGCTCAGGGGTGACCTACTACTGAGAGTGATGAGTAGCGTGGTCTAAGGCTGGGAGATTCGTGGAAGGCCTGCACCTAGTCGGTGGAATTACCACAGTTTCAAAGATAAGTTTTAGCTTATGCTTAAATATTATGTTTTGCATGCCTGTGATGCTTATATGTATCATGTATTTTGTTGTGCATATGAATTATTGTTATTTCCATTAACTCTGAAATGATAGCAGTAATTCTGTGTTTAACTATAATTAAGCATTTTAAGTTCATTAGAATGCATAATGTGTTACAGAAGTGTTTTTCCGCACAGTAGCATTTTCCCGACCAATGGGATGATGACCGGGGGACGCCACAGTATGGTATCAGAGCAAATTTTCAGCATTGAGCATGGATGGGCCAGATAAGTGGTCTTTGGACCGAGATTTTGAGAAGAAATTGTGTCTAGAGGACTAATTTCAGGCCTCAGAATGTTTCTGAGTGTCAATGGACTACTTGACCATGTTACAAAGCTCAGGAGGTGTAGCGGTATTATAAAACTGCAGCCGGTGTGGTATATGGCCATAGGGAGAGAGAGAACTCCACACCAAAAGTGTTGGATCAAGTAGATGAAGGTTCAAAAGGAGGGTACCAAGTCATTGGCCAAAAGTCCTTGAGAAGCAGAGTTGGATGGTCAGAATTCTCTGTGGAGAACTCACGAAATCGCGAGGGCCGTAAGATGGCCAGAAGTTGCAAGGTGGTTAGTGGATGGAGAAACTTGCCACCCTAGGTTCCAGAATAAATGTGGGTCGTTGATCATGGTTGGTTTGAACCATTGGATCTTTTCATGAATTTAGGGATCGTGAACTTGGAGCGCAGGCCAAATTCCTGGTCACTCCAAGTCCCGAATCGCGAAAGAGATTAACAAGGGTAGAATCGAATGGTGGAGCACTTCCAGGAAGAAGTGTCGAAATATCGTGATTCGTCGGATCCAGCTACATAGCGAGGAAGTTAGGGCTGAAGAGCTTTGATAGGTGTAAGTATAGGAGAGATCTGGGCCATCGGATCAGGGGAGGCTCACAACTATTGATCTCATACATGAATCTCCATATCAAAATTCGGGGATTGAAGTGATAAGAGATTTGGAGTCGTTTCATTGTGAACTCCTGGTTCACAAAACTCCAAAAAGATATATACCATTAGATCCAAATCATCGAGGATCGTTGGATCTCATACAAGAACCTGTGTATCAAAATTCGGGGATTGAAGTAATAACAGGTTGGAGTCGCTGCATCGCGAACTTCCAGTTACTGAAAACCCGAAACCCCAAAATCTTGAAATGATCTACACCATAGATCGTAGGAGAGGAACTTTATCATTGGATCAAGTAGATGAATAGACCATAATTTCAGAATTTTGGAAAACAAAAGTTTGAGATGTGTGGATGCACGAACTCCTAATGCCCGAAACTACGAAATGAAAAGTGAAAGTAGTTGGGCCCCCTGACATCACTGGGAGTGAGGTGGACCTTCTTAAGGACACCATGTGTCACTACCTTGGTGGGCGACAACTGTGCTATGGGCCTGGAGGGTAAGGAAATCGAATTTTTAGAAGTCGAGAATTGGAAAGGGAAGCGAGTGCGAGAACCTCCGAGACCAAAACCCCGAAACCCAAAACCCCGAAGACCAAAATCCCAAAACCTGAAGTTTCATTTGGAGAGCCTTGTAGCACCTAGCAGTTTAGCATTTGATCATGGCCCATGGACGCATGGGTTGGGGACTAAGAAAACGAGTGCTATCGCTGAAAATTGCAGAGCCAAACAGAGCTCAGAAAATTCGTGGAATCAAAACATTTTCTTATTCGCATTGGTTTATGAATGTTGTAGTTTTATTAAGGGTTCAAGGCCTGACAAACTTCAGTTGACTGCACGTTGTGTGTGAATATTTCAACGAGTGTCAGGACAGCTATGAATCGATGCCGAGTATAGAAATGGAAGAGGTGTTGATTGCCTCCAATTCAGAGAACGAAAGAGAAGGAAGGGATGTCAACTTGCGAGTCGAAGGATCAAACTCCAATGGGCACATAAGAGAATTGGATAAGGAAGGGCATGTGATGAAAATCATTGAAAGATTGCAGAAAGATGCCCAAGCTCGCCGAGATGATAACTGAAATCTCATGAAAGTCATGGATAGGCAGGGTCAATTCAACTTAAGGATGTTGAAGAGTCTGGAAAGAATAGAAAAGAAATTGAAAAAGGAGAGTGACACAAGCAAAACAGGGAGTCACAGGACCCCTGAGAGAAAAACAAGGTCAAGGAGTGGTAGCAGACATCGTCGTTGCTCCCCAAATCATTCTGATAAGGAAGCACACAATAGTTCAAGCCCATCCCCTACCAGAAAACACCGAAGATCTGGAGTGGATGAATTGAAAGGGGAGATGAACAAGACTAAGCCTCCTACGTTTGATGGAGAACATAAGAAGGAGGAAGATGCCAAAACATGGTTGCTTGGCATGAGGAAATATTTCCAACTGCAGACTTATTCCTCTCATGTAGAAAGAAGAATTGCAATGTATCAACTGAAGGGAAAGGCATCCATGTGGTGGGATCAACTTGTGCAGGTGCAACACATCAGGGAAAGGGACATCACATGGCAAGAATTCAAGAGGTATTCGAGAGGAAATACCTGACTAAAAGATACTATGACAGAAAGATGAAGGAGTTCTTCAAACTCAAGATGGGAAGCATGACCATTGATGAATATGAACAAAGGTTTTTGGAATTACTGAAGTATGTTCCATTCATCAAAGATGAGGCTATCAAGATTCAGAGGTATCTGAGTGGACTACCACCTCCCATTGGTGACAAGATTCAGTATGATGATCCTAAGACTATGGAAGA
>JASDQU011505436.1:5341-15854 GCA_032191745.1 Picea mariana | reverse complement strand
GTAGCCATACCTCATTTGGTACACAACAACTCAAAATTCCAGCTGGGAAGAAGTGCGCACCGCAGAAGCTGGGAAGTGCGCAAGTCTGGGTAGTAGTTGCAACTGCAACTACTACAATCTGTATTCTTGGTTTAGTCTAAGACTTTCTATTAGTTATGGTTGGACTTTATAATCAGTCTTTCTTGGTGCATTAGCTTTGGTTGGTTATTGGTTTGCTTCCAGAATCATTCTCTATCACGGTTAAGGTGCTCGAGGGTGGCTTCGACCTATGGTTGGGTGACAATATTGTTATATTGTCTATGGTTAAATGAGCACATCCATTATTTCTAATAGAGAATGCCTCCCTATCTGAGAGGGAGTGTTGATGATTGCAGCTTCATGAGACATTCTCCAGATCATTCTCCTCTGGATTGAGTTGAGACATCTGTGAGAGAGCCCATGTGATGGGTGTGTCATACTCCTCTGGACTAAGTTGAGATGACGTGTGGTCTCTTGTCGTGCTCCTCTGGACTAAGTTGAGACAACTTGAAATGGACTCTTGTTAGACTCCTATGGACTTAGTTGAGTTGACTTGAGACGGCTCTCCAGATGGTACTCCTATGGACTTAGTTGAGTTAATATGTTGAGAGTGACATCCCTGTGGCTGAGCATAGATGGACGTGTCCCTAGTGGTTGAGCACTAGAGGATGTGTGGATCCCTTGCTGTATTGTCTAAGAGTAAGATTTGTTTTAACCCTAATTTGTGTTGTAAAGGGTACAAGTCAGCCCCACCATGTAAATGATAATTAATATTGTGTAAAGATTAATTATATTTCTGAGTTGTACAGGTCGACCCTATTTTTCCAATAGACACACCTATTGTTGTGTTAGATCTTGTATATATAAGTGAGCAGATCCCCATTGCGGATCACTCACACACACTTCATTGTAACATTCTCTCAAGCTAAGTGTACGACTGAAGTGCACACTTATCTTAGGCGCAAGTTTCTAGGTCAAAGAAGCACACTCTTGTGTGCTCTAGGGTTTATGGTGTGGGGGATCTTCTCTTGACTCTATACCAAAGGATTTTTGGGTTTTTCCCTTTATTGAGAAGGGTTTTCCCAGGATAAACTCTTGTTTTCTTGTGCATGGTTATTCTTCTTGTGATCTTGGTTATTGCAACTATTGTATATGGTATTGCAACATTGTTTATGGTTCAAGTACATGCTAAATTGAAATAAACTACATATCCTTGAGCTAAGCATTAAAATTCAACATATATAAGCTGTGGGGGCAACCTGTTTACAAACTCACAGAAGAAAGTAACGAGTCTACTAACCCATGCGTGAGAGAATAGGAAGCTATTCTCAGCAGACCCATGTGGTGGTAATGGACTCAATTGGAGGAATGGGGATACTCAGGTAATCACGGTGGAGGTTGTAGTAGATACACACAATAAGAGGAAATAAAGTATCCAAACATTGAAAGGATGGGTCTCTCAGACTCAGAGGGAGAAGCACATAGTAAGGTGGATCATGGAGGAGGAATCTCCAGTGGCAGTACCTCCCTCGCTAATACTGAGTGTTAGAGTGTAGGTCGAGCAGGTAATTCTCCCACATTAGGGGTGTCTAGTAATGTGGAAGAGGCACAACTTCTTACTAGACAACATCATAATGGTGGGGACCACTCAAGTCAACTTGAGGTTAAGTCCCCACCCTTGGATCAAGATTTTGATGAGAAGATCATTGGGTCAAGATTGCATGAGGGAAGGGCTAGGGTTACAAATAACCTAGCAAGTCCATCCTCTCATCACCTCAAGAAGAGAAGTTAGTCGACTAGGTAAGGAGGCACTTCCAAGGGAGGTCGAGGGTCAAGACAGAAGAAGTCTGCAAAAGGGGGCAAGCTAGGGCCACCATCCAATCCAGTCAAGGAGTATAGTGTCGAGTCAGGGCCAACATCAAATCCAGTAAGGTGAGGTCGAGAAAGGGTTGAGACATAGACCGAGAAGGGTCATACTGTACAGGAAGAAGGAGGCAGACGAGATCAACGAGCAAACATAGTAAAGAAGAGGCCGAGTAGGGCTAGAATATAGACTACGACAGGTCTATCTAATCAAAGATGACTATGTTAAGAGACAATAAGGTCGAGCTAGGACCATTGTTAAGCCGAAGCAACAAACAACCTTGAGGAAGAGGAATCCGTACGGGCCGTACGGTCATCGTACGAACTGTACCTTCACCCAATGGAGAAAAGAACTCTTACCCAGGTCTGAGTATAGCATGTACACTGTGTTTATCAGTATTTTGGAAGAATACAAGTAAGAATCGGGCAACATTGCTGCCACAATTTTTTTGTATGTTCGCCTAAGTTCTACCAGTGAGCGTACGAACCCATATAGGGGGTACGGTCCATGCACATCTAAGCTGGGCGAAATCCTTGTATGCACAGGGCTATTATAAATAAGATTACTCTATTTTGATGTCATTTTACTCATTCTGTATTTTAATGGTGTGGGTGTTATAAGTATAAAGGAGACACTAAATTTAGTATTGGTCTGAAAATATTTAATTATTCTCCATTATATTTCTTCATGGTATCAAAGATTTAAATTCTGATAGCCCCAAAAGAAGTGTCAAATACTTGTGTTGCAGAGATAAGGAACGAAGAAGATGCAAAGGGAGGCTGTACCCTCTAACCTCAAGAAGGAAGGAAAAGGACCGTGGAGGGTCGATCAATTCTGAGAAAAATGAAACAATTCAGAGCTGAAGAAGTTGAAACTAAGTAACAAGATGGCTACAAACCTCAGATATGAGGACAGACTTGATGGTGCCTCTAACTACACACAATGTAAGTATAGAATGAAGAATGCTCTTCAAGAGACAAAAGTATGGGGGATTGTTTAGAAGAAAGCCACAATTCCCACGGATGTTAAAGACAAGGACTTACATAAAAATCTAGAAATTAGAGCTCAGAGGATCCTTCTAGATGGAGTGCAGGACCATCTGGTACCAAACATTGGTGAAAAACAAGCAGCTCATGAAATGTGGACACATATGAAAGGGCTGTTTGAAGCCAATCATGAGAGCATAATCATGGCTCTCAAAGAAAGACCAAAACACACAAGGATGTCTAAAGGAGAAGGTGTTAGAGTCTACCTCACCAAAGTAAAACAACTTCTAGATGAGCCTCCTGCAGTAGGGGTGAAATTGTCACCAACCAAGATGGTCCGTTCAACCTTAAGCAGCTTCCCAAAGGAGTGAGACTCCTTCATTGTAGGGATAGTAGCCAAAGAGAAACTACTAGACTGGGAAAGATTATGGAACAACTGCTGCCAAGAAGAAATCAAAAGAGGCATAAATATGAATGAAGAAGAAGAGGAGGAGAACCTTGCCCTCACTTCTAAGAGGGGGGGTAGGGGCAGAAGAGGAACACGTTTCAGAGGAGGATCCACCAACAAAAGGCCTAAGAAAGACTTCTCACATGTCCAATGCTATGTTTGTGGAGAGTTTGGAAACTTTGCTAGTCAGTGCACTCAAGCCAAGAATGAATTTGGTGCAAAGGGGAAAATAAAGGAGATCACAACCTCAACAAAAGTCGAGGATAAAGAAGAGGAAGAAGAGCAGGAACTGGCTGCCACAACTCGAGAATTTTCCCAAATGTTTAAGAACGAGTACACTCTGTTTTTGGATACAGAGGACAAAATTAGGACAAGATGGTGCATAGATAGGGGGGCCTAAAGTCACATTACATGTGAGAGACTTGCACTTTAGGGGTTCACAAGTGAAGATTAAGGATTTGTGAAGTGTGGTGTGCATTCTAGCATGGTGGAAATTCAAGGAAAAGGAGTAGTATCACTACAAATAGAATCAAGCAAGATTCTCAACATACTAGAGGTACTTTATGTACCAAGTATGAGAGTCAGTGTGCACTCAATATCAGCTTTAGAGAATCAAGGCTATGGGGTAAGCTTCTTTGGTTGTGGTGTACACATCCGATCAGTTTGAAACCAAGCACCAAGACCACCCATGATGATAGACATAAGTGAGAATGGTCTATATAAGTTGTGGGGGAAACTTGTTTACAAACTCACAGAAGAAAATAATGTGTCTACTAACCCATGCCCGAGAGAACAAGAAGCTATTCTTAGCAGACCCACGTGGTTTAAATGGACTTAATTGGAGGAATGAGGATACTTAGGTAATCCCGGTGTAGGTTGTAGTTGGTACATGCAGGAAGAGCAAATAAAGTATCCAAACATTGGAAGGATGGGTCTCTCAGACTCAGAGGGAGAAACACATAGTGAGGTGGATCATGGAGGAGGCAGCTCCAGTGGCTGTACCTCCCTCGCTAAGAGGGAGTGTTAGAGTGTAGCTCAGGCCGGTAATTCTTCCACAATAGGGGCGTCTAGTAATGTGGTAGAGGTCCAACTTATGACTAGAAAACATCACAATGGGGACCACTCAAGTCAAGTTGAGATTAAGTCTCCACCCTTGGATCAAGATTTTGATGAGAAGATCCTAGGGTCAAGATTGCATGAGGGAAGGGCTAGGGTTATAGATAACCTAGCAAGCCCATTCTCTCATCACCTCAAGAAGATAAGTTGGTCGACTAGGTAAGGAGGTGTTTCCAAGGGAGGTTGAGGGTCAAGACAAAAGAATTCTGCAAAACGGGGCCAAGCTAGGGCCAACATCCAATCCAATCGAGTAAAGGGTCGAGTAAGGGCCAACATCAAATCCAGTAAGGTGAGGGAGAGAAATGGCTGAGACATAGACCGAGAAGCGTCTTACTATACAGGAAAAATGAGGCAGTTAGGATCAACAAGCAAGAATAGTAAATAAGAGGTCGAGTAGGGCTGGAATATAAACCAGGACAGGTCTATCTAATCAAAGAGGAGTATGTTAAGAGACAACAAGGTCGAGCTAGGACCATTGTTAAGTGGAGAAAATAACTCTTACCTAGGTCTGAGTATAACGTGTACACTATGTTTATCAGTATTTTGGAAGAATACAAGCAAGAATTGGGCAACATTGCCACCACAATTTTGTTGTATGTTTGCCTAAGTGCTACCAATGAGCATACAAACCCATACAAGTACGGTCAATGCACATACAAGATGGGCGAAATACTTGTTTCACGGGGCTATTAAAAATAAGATTACTCTGTTTTGATTAAAAATAGGGTGTGCAAAATGAATTTGGGATTGTGAGGGGATTTGTAATGAGCGAAAAAGTGAGAAAATGAGAGGGAATTATACAAAAACTGTTCATAAAATAAATTAAATCAACCAACAATCATAACTCTGTTTCAATTTCAATCCAAAAAGCATCCACTTCCAAGACCAAAACATTTAACTGTTCCTCTATTGTATACAGATTGCTTGCTGTTTTTAATAAAGAAAAACAATTTAATTTCCTAGAATTCTTCAATTTATATCAATATGTGCATCCTACATAATGACTATGCAAATCATTTCCAATTCCACAGTAACGACATAACCATTCGAGACACAGTCCCACATGCTCTAATGTTGATCTCTTCTTTTAAAATAAACAAAATATGCACAGTGATTCCCGTTATCTATATTCAATATTCATCCTTGGTAATCAAACAATAATAGACCCAGGATTAACAATCAACAGTGAACTGTCACCAAACAAAAATTAGGCCCGACTAATCACCCACACGTCCCTTTTTAAATTTGGACAGAATCGAAAGCATGTTCGATGAACCTATCATACACACATGTATTCAACCATATAATCATCGATACCAATATTAATTCGACAACAATAATTAACCAAAAACATGTAGCTTTGAACCTGAGATCTGCATTTACCAAACATATATAGACTTCCTTCCAAAAGAAACGCTTGATAAAAGATAGAGCCATAAGATGCATGAAGAGAGAAAAACCATATCGACACACATGTGTCTCTTTTAATCTTGACACAATCATAATCGTGCTAGGATTTAACAAAGTGATGAGTGGAAAAACCACAATTGACCAAACAGAAAGCTCTCGGTCTTAAGGTAATTCATACAAATTAATCACTGAGAGAAAATACAGAGACTTGATCCAGAAATGGTCTTGAAGTCAGAGAGCCCACGTTCTCTTGAAAAAAAATATCACAGTCATTTAACTGATAACAAAAATCTTGACAGACTCCAAAAGGTGCTCGAGGAAAATAGAAGCAAGTTGGGCGCAACAGAACCAAGTCGGGTTCTTTAGAATTTAATTGTAGAGAGGTAACGAAATTCTGTTTGACCTTTGAAAACACAGAGGGCTTATAATATTTTTACCTTCTAAAGAATTTACCATTGAGAAGCAACCACAGGTAAACAAATATAATATTGGAAGAACATGGAACCATGCTCCTTTGAAAACACCACATTATTTCAACTTATAACCCCACTATCTTGATAGATCCATAAAGAGAATGCCTGAGTAGAAACAAGATAATTCGAGGTTAACAACCCGGGAGCACACATATGCCTCTTAAAATTTTGTTGCAGAGAGGAAACGAGGGTTAATTTAAACAATGAAGAATCCTCGAAAACATAGAGAGACCGTGTCTCTTTCAACACCCAGGAGGTCTATAACCTTCGAAAAACAATTGACAGTGAGGCTTCACAACATAACAATCAACCATTATAGTAGAGACGAAAGTATCGAATGTTAAAACTCTTGTGAACAGAATTCTAGAGCACAACTTGTAGCCATTCAATACATACACAGGCCTCCATTTACATTCTGGGCAAAACAAGATTGGATTGTGAATGCGTTCGATGATAATGACAGTAAAGAACAAGACATACAAACAATAGATCGAGGCTTAGCGAAAAAGAACCACACCACTGTCGACAGTTGCATTGCAACTTGGAGAAAGAATGATAACAATCCAAGACGAAAAAGGGTTGACCACAACTAAAACCCAGACTGGTGGTAAAACCCCATGCAAATAAAACTCAAGACTTGTTGCACAATTGACATTATTTCACAGAGAACCAGAATAACCCCCAAGATGACCACCATTTTCTTTTAAACTAATAACTAATGCGCAGACTTTACAAGCAATAACGCCCATTACTTTCCTTCAAAATGCCAACATTCCATGGTAATCACATAGAACACCATAACACAACATTGAATACCTAGTAAAAAACTCAAGAAAGACACATAACCCATGCAATCTCGAGCCACCATTTGATTCATAATACAGAGAGTCCATCATGCATGGAAAGCAAAGAGCCATACCTGTGAAAATCGCTTCAATGACGAGCTCGTTTGAGTTTTCCCCTTCCCAAAAAGCTGAAATCGTGGAGGTTCCACAACCAACAGAGCAAAATGCAACTATGCTAGGGTGACAGGCTCAAGGGAGGTTTGGAGTGATGTGTAGTAAATGCACGTCGCTTCCTCACCTGGCCCTATTCAATTCAACGTACTAGCTAGTCCATCAACCATTAAATTCAAACATATAACCATTGCATAAATTCAATGCCATATCTATTGTATAGATTCGATGCCATATCCATTGTATAGTGCGTCACCCGAAACATGTCACCACTTTAATAATATCCATACGTTAACATTACCATATGTGCCTCCATATAACTCTTTAACATCAATTGCAAAATCCTTTAACCAAAACACATAGTATAGTAGCTAGGTCCACCATTTCACATTTGTCACCAAGTTTATATATAATCTTTTTGCCATATCTTAAGAATTTATCCATATTTTTTCCTTTTGTTTTGAGCTAGCTCCCATATAATCATATGATCTCTTTGCATAAAATCATGTATAGATTATTAATCAATGTTATATTATAACATAACATAGCACCTGTAAAACAACATAATCCTCATACCCATAACACTGCCTTGTTTTGTGAATGAGCATTAACGACATTTAACCACAATGCATCAACCAACCATGTTGCCATACGAATGAAACCAAGACCGCATAATCAATTGTATAGGACTATGTAGGCAACATCATAACAAAAACAACATATAATCATAACATGTTTATCTTTGCGCCTCTAGTCTACAAGGGGGTCCCACCTACTAGTTAATTATTATTATCATAATAAATAATAGAGCTTAGCAATCCTTTGCGGGAAGAATTCATCGTTGTGATTTTAATCGTCACTAAGCACAACTAGGTTATTAATGAAATTAAATGAGTGGAAGCATAACAAATGAAACCATACACATTGCACAAGATATTTGGATAAACACCCCTGGAAAAACCCCGAAGGGAAAACTAACACCTGAGTTGATTTTATTAATAAAATCCTTAGGCTCCCACCCTAGGATACTGGCCCACTCAAGGAATCATACAAAACAACATATAGCCTAGCCTACCTGTCTGATATCTTCCTTGCTGCCCATTTGCTCCTTTCTTCAGCCCTGCCTAGTCAGACTTGGATGAAATGCTCTCCATCCAATCAGTGAGATCTCCTCATTCTGTGTGTGACACAAGTACATGACCAAATAATTTCTCTTTGCTCCAATGTACTTTTTGCATGTCTCATCCTCTCATTTAGGATGCCTTTTATTGTGTTGAGTTGACCCTAAATCCCAGATCTCTAAGTTATCAAGGGTTGAGATTTAGATCTGCCCTTCACTTTAGGTCTAACGACTAGGATTTAATCAACTCACTTAAATTATTAATGCCAAAAACTTAGGCATTTAACTTAATGAATCTCAAATTAATTAAAAGGTCATTCACTTTCATTATTAACTCATAAATTAAACTTCCTAAGGTTTTGAGAAGTCAATTTTATTATTAACCCATATCACTGCCTGTTTTGTGAATGAACATTAACGACATTTAGCCACAATGCATCAACCAACCATGTTTCCATACGAATGAAACCAAGACTGCATCATCAACTGTATAGGACTGTGTAGGAAACATCATACCAACAACAACATATAAGCATAACATGTTTATCTTTGCGCCTCTAGTCTACAAGGGGGTCCCACCTACTAGTTAATAAGAGGAATCATATAAAACAACATATAGCCTAGCCTACCTATCTACTATCTTTCTTGTTGCCCCTTTGCTCCTTTCCTTAGCCCTGCCTAGTCAGAATTGGATGAAATGCTCTCTAGCCAATCAATGAGATCTCCTCATTCTCTGTGTGACATAAGTACATGAGAAAAACATTTCTCTTTGCTCCAATGTACTCTCTGTGTGTCTCATCCTCTCATTTAGGTGGCCTTTTATTGTGTTGAGTTGACCCTAAATCTTAGATCTCTAAGTTATCAAGGGTTGAGATTTAGATCTGCCCTTCACTTTAGGTCTAACGACTAGGATTTCATCAACTCACTTAAATTATTAATGCCAAAAACTTCGGCATTTAACTTAATGAATCTCACATTAATTAAAAGGTCATTCACTTTCATTATTAACTCATAAAGTAAACTTCCTAAGGTTTTGAGAAGTCACAAGGACGACTTCCACATGCTAGACACTAAGCCTATGTGGAACTACTTGTCTGATGCTAAATACATCAACACTCCCTCTTAGCGAGGAAGGTACTTCTACCACCTAGAGGTGGCTCTCTCTTCGCTATTAGATCTGCTACCATGGCTTCTTTCCAATCCACCTGATTGGCTGCTCCCTTTGAAACATAAGCTATTCCTTCCATCTCGCTCGGAACTATTTTTGAAGACTTTCCTTTCATGCTCCTAAAAGCCTCCTGCATGGTCATCTTGTACCATGACTCTTTCTTAATAGACTTGTAAGGATGCTCCTTCCCACTTGAACCTGAAGGCTGACTCTCTCTGAGATGCTCAACCTTCGAAGCTACCTGCTCCTTGTCCTCTGCCACTCTGTTGCTTGCCATAGCTCTACAAGCCATTCAACACAAATTTTCAGTGTCCATGACCCGCTTCCCGCTGCCTGGACTTGCTACTCGGACTCTTGCTCGAAGCTACTCGGGGCTGTCTGTAGCCTTCTGCTACTGCCCAGGCACTTCTCTAGGATGCCCGAGTCCTTTCTGGGCGTTTCTCGACTATCTCTTGCCTTTTCGGGGGCTTCCTTCTGGGATGCTTGAGCCCTCCTAAGCTGCTCGATGGATTTGCTTGACCTGCTTGAGCTCCCTGGGATACCCGACAAGTTTCGTTGCAAGCTTCCAGCAGGATGACTAACTTGGAAGTTGTCTTACTGTGGTTGGTGGCCCAATTCAGTGGCTGCTAGTCAACCTCTTTCCTCACTTGGCTGTCGACTGACTATCCTCCTTGTTGGAAACTACTTGCTGTTGCACCCACACGATTTATTCAACAGTTAACTCAACCCACATGGTTGCTGGCTCCATGGCCAACTCCCTACTCGTGCAACTTCCTATAGCTTCTGTCCACAACTCACACTGCTCCTGTGACCAGCTCTGCTTGGCGGTTGCTTTTTTTACTTGCATGGCAGCTGCCCTGCGTACGACCCTATCTCGTCCAGCCGCCACTTCCCTTCATGTGTGCCCTTTGGCTAGATCCTTCTCCCTACTCGACCCGATCCACTTGGAGCTCT
>JASDQU011505435.1:12641-23036 GCA_032191745.1 Picea mariana | reverse complement strand
TTATTTTAGTATTAAAAGGGAATTTGTGATTAAATATTATAAAATTGGCATGTTTTCATATATCTCAAAAATGTGTGAGATTTATCATGTGTAGGAATATGTGAAGGATTAATTCAAAAGACTTCTCGAATAATTCCTCCACCATTTCAATATTTGAGAATATAATTCAATCCTAATCCAAGGAGAAGATCATGGAGATTTAGTTGTCATATCTTATCCAAGATATATGAGAGATATGTGTGAGGATTTGAAGGGATTGTATTTTGTAATAAAGGGAAATGGGTTGAGAGAAAAGTGGATCTGTAATTATGAGATGTTTATCTCCTTTTCAAAGATCTCATGTATAAAAGAGAGTGACTTCTCTTCATGAGGAGGGGGGGGAGAATTATTATTATGTAGATCAGAAGAGAATCCATATTATGTGAAAGATGAGAATAATCATTATGTAGATTAAGGGAATTGTTATGAGATAGGTTCTTGAGGAGAATTGTTATGATGTAGATTGCATTCATGAAGAGACTCCTTTTGTAAACCTACCTGTTGAAGATTAATGCAAGTTTGAGTTCAGTGATCTTGTGTCTCATAGAAGTTAGCATCTGTTGATCTGAAGCTTCCATGTTGGCATCGGCAAGGGCCACCGATCCAGCTTTGTAAGCTTATTGTAAATTGTTAGTGTAGATTTTCATTTCATGTACTTGTTATTTTGATTTCATGTTATTTTGTTTGATTTCACTATTCAAATGTGTTGTGAAGTGTGGTAATGTAGGAATGGTTGGATCTCCATATTTCACCATACATGAACTTTAATGGAGCATCCTACTTGTTATTTTAGTTGTTTCAGGGGCTAGAATAAAAGTTCATCTTTTCTTTTCATGAGCCATCAATGAACATGTCCATCACCTAAGCAAGAGCTTTTGTTTGTTTATGAGTTTTGATTTCCATCTTTCGAATTGAGTGACGATTATTATTTTTAAGAGTGTGTTGGTTTCTAAATGGTTTTCTTATCTATACTAAACAGACATAGGAACCCATCTGTTATTGGCACATATAGTGCATCAACTCTACTGATTATGAATCCCAGTTGATAATTTATGTTTGGTAATATATTATGCAAATAATTGCACCAACAAAGTCTCACACAGTATGCAAAAAGCATCTACAATCCGTACTTAATACTTAGCCCAATATCACACATATATATATCTCTCCTTACATTGCCTATACATCTATTTATACTTTACAAAATAATCCTAAACATGGGTAAACCCATGGGTCGACATTCCCATACCCGTTACATAATCCCAAATCCCAGAAAGGACCCAAAAAGGGGCCGAGATCTCACGATCTCCACTTCTTCTTGTTCTCCTCCTTCAATAGGCTGTGAAAGTCCCAAAATAGGTCAAACTTGACCAAGGATATCCCAAAACTTGGTCAAGGGCCAACAGAGATCGTATGCAAAAGTTACACCCCTGGTAAGTTGACGTATCAACTACTCTCATCGGGGCCCACAAACCTTTTGGCTTTTCATCTTTCACAGTTAGGGTTTTGGATTTTCCTTATGTTAAAAAGGCCCTTAGAGCCTCATTGTAAAAATCATCTTCTCACGAATGTGAGTGGCTGTCACATCTCTTCTCAGAGATAAGTTGCCAACATTCTACCGAGTCTTTCACTCTGTATTTTACAGTCTTTGTACATTTTCTCTCATTAATAGAAAATTGTGTATTACTGTATCTATGTGTTTATGGTTGCATCTTTGATACATTTCTGTTATATTATTGGATATCCGCGATATCTATGTGCATTTATTTATTGTATCTCCACTTTCATTTGGTGCCGAAAATAATCTAGATCAACATAGGAGCAAATGAAAATGAAACTTGTATGTGCTTATTTTTGAATTCTCTTGAATGGAAGGTTGTGGACGATTTCTTTGACCTCCCTCCTAATATTTTTTCTACTTGGGGGGAGTTATTCTATTGGTTCAAATCTACCTATGGGAAATCCAAAATCTCAATCGAGCAGTTACGGGAGTACAATAACATCTCTTATAAGGATGGTGAGTGTTGGCACAGGGGTAGACCCAGGGTTCAATGCTTCAACAACACACCAACAAAACCCTAACTACCGACCCTTTCGGCGACACCTGCGAAGCAGATGAAGTCTCACCCGTGGTGGAGGAAGGGGGGGTTGCTAGACTCAAGTGTCTACAACCTAGCTGGGACACAGATCTATGATCACAATACTTAACAGAGCACTTAGCAGTTAACATTCATTAGATTTTACCCTTTATTCACATCGCAGGTAAAACCTGAAGTATATAACAAGGCATTATTCAACAAGGTATAACACATCCAAGCACTTAGCACCTAGAAATAGATCAGATCTAGCATTCATTCATATCACTAAGCACTAAGCAACTTCATTAAATGCATCTAACATACATAAATATTCAACAGTAAGCATAAATCACATCAATAGCACAAAGTAATTACAACACAGGATGTACATGGTTCACCCCCAACGTGGGGTTACGTCCACCAACTCTTCTTATTATTTATTATCTTCTTTCAATCTTCTTACATGCACAAAGCCACAAAACCAACTCTACATAGGACATGAGATCTATGTGCACCTCGCCAGATCCTCCTTCCCCGAGTTATGTAACAACAAAAATCCTTCTTACACAGTCTGCACACAAACTTATTACAATCACTTACACTTAGGTCTGCAAGTCTTAACACATAGTATGCATAAAACCTCTAGATCCGCACTAAGTCGATTCTACTAGGTCTATTCTTTCTTACATCACCTAGATATCTATTTATACATCAAAAATGGGGCCTAAACATGGGTAAACCCATGGGCCCACATACCATACCCATTACATAAACCCTAATCCCCAAAAATCTCATAAAAAGGGGGCAAGATCCCGTGATCTCCGCTTTGCCTAGGTGCTCCATCTTCGACCAGCTTGTCAAAGTCCCAAAAATGGTCAAACACGACCAAGATTATCCAAACTTGGTCGAGGGCCAACAGGACCCCAACACTCACCTGTGACTCATCCCAAGTCACTCTGACCTAGGAAACTTAGCTTCAAAGGCCTAAAGCTAGATCAATCTTTCTCAACTTGCTGCTTCGCCATAGTCTCCTGCTCAACGAACTCCTGGATGAATTTCTCTGTGATCGGTCCTTCCAAGCATTGTTCCACTACCATGACCACTTATTCTAGCTGTGCTCCTTGGACATGACCTTCTCAGCCATGAGGTCAATCAAAATCTCTTCAACGGATTTCTCTACTGCGCTAAGGTTTCTTGACATGCATGCTCATGATCAAATGTCTTAGATAGGTGGAAAAATGCTCAAGGTAAGAAAAATGAGTGGCGAGGTCTCAATAAGCACTACATGAAAGAAATTAGTTCTTTGTGGGCTCGAATAATCACAATTGGCAAAAGTGTCCCCGGTAAGACATTCGACGGGTTAAATAGAAAACATCGTAACTGATTCCTCCAACGGGTAGGAAACCCTCAATCAATACAATTCCATTCGTTATGGCGTAGTTCCAACGGTCCAATGATGAACGTTCTAGCAATAAGTGTGTTTCTAGCCATTTTGGAGTGTTGTTCTAACGGTTGGGACTCAAGTGTCTACATAAACCCTAATCCCCAAAAATCCTATAAAAATGGGGCGATATCTCGCAATCTCCGCTTCACCTGGGTGCTCGGTCTTCAACCAGCCTGTCAAAGTCCCAAAAATGGTCAAACATGACCAAGGTTCTCCAAAACTTGGTAGAGGGCCAATAGGGAGACTATCAAGTCCTTCAACATGTGTTTCACCAAATTATACAACCAAATCCATAAACTCATTTTCCCTCAGAACACATCCACTTTCATGCATCATTATAATGCATTACCTTCCCCCTACCATCATAGGCTTGAAGAAAAGGCCATTGATAACCTTGATTCCACTCTACACACTTCTTTAGAGTATGAAGAACAACTGGAAGGAACAAGTCTTCGTAAGGGATACTTAGTTAAACAAACATACATGCCTGCCCTCTTACAAATTGTACAAGACATGAATAATTGAATGATAGAGTATGAGAGGAAAGAAAATGTCCCCTCTCTTACCCCTGGAACTTCATCTTCTTCTGCACCCTCCTTGTTGGCCCTTGACCATGTTTTGAGAGAACATTGGTCGTGTTTGACCACTTTTGGGACTTCGACAGGCTGGTCGAAGATGGAGCACCCAGGCAAAGCTGAGATCACGGGATCTCACTCATTTTGTGGGCTTATGGACCCATCAGAGGGTTTACTAGAGTTTATGTAATTGGTTATGGGATTTCGGCCCATGGGTTTACCCATGTTTAGGCCTTTTTGCAAATGTATAAATAAGTATCTAAGATATGTAAGAAGCCTAGTTGATGGGTTATGTGCACCATATGTTGTAAGTGTTAATGTTGGCTTAGTGCAAGAGGTTGTAAGTGGCTTTGTGCAGACGGACTATGTAAAGTAAGGCTCTGTGTTACTAAGGAGTTGGATCTGTGCCTTGACCTAATTTTGGGAAGGAGGATCTGACAAGTTGTGTGCAAATCTCCTGTCCTCTGTGGAGTTTGGATCTGTATATTTGTGCATAGGAGCGACCGAGTGTAAGAAGATTGAAGACTAATAAATAAGAAGAATTCATTGGTGGATGTAGCCCCACACTAGGGTGAACCACGTATATCCTATGTCTTGATGTGCTTTGTGCAATGTGGATTATGATGTTTCTTTGCTTAGTGTTGTTGTTATTATGTATGATTAATGGATATGATGTTGTTTCTTAGTGTTTAATGGTATTAAAGATGAATGAATGCTAGATCTAAGCTAATGCTATGTGCTAAGTGATTGAAAGTGATTGATCTTTGTTATTATTGTGTTGATCTGTAATAAGGGTTTAGTCTGTGATGTGAATGAGACTCATGAACTAATACTTATTGTTTTCTAAGTTCCTTGCTGAGTGTTGTAATCATATATCTATGTCCCAGCTTGGTTGTAGACACCTGAGTTCTACAACCCCCCTACCTCTACCTCTGGTGAGACTTCATCTGCTTCATAGGTGTTGCCGAAAGGGCTGATAGTTAGGGTGTTTTTGGTGCATTGTTGAGGCTTTGAAGACTGGGTCTGCCCCTGTGCCAAAAAATGGTTCCATTGTCAAGAATTGATAGTTGTTCTATGGTACCTTCATTGGGAAGGATAGGCTTTTTAAAAGGAAATATGATAACCCTATGTGGAAGAGTTACTAATATACCTATGATTATTCATGAAACATCGATTGAAGAAGAATTTGAAGTCATTAAATTTGTTGAGAACAACGCCCCTTTTCCACTTTTATTAGGAAAGACTTGGATTGAGAAGGATCGGATCAGAAGGAAAGAAGAGGGGGAAGATACAAAATAGAAAAACCAAGAACTAAGGGACCTCACAACCATAAAAATAGAGCAACTAATAGAAGAACAAGATAATAATTCGAAGCAACAAAGGGCCAAAGAATTAGCTGTCAAAGTTGAAAGAACACATGAAGGATTAAAGAACCTATCTTTGCAAGAAATGAGTATATACACCCAGGAAATAGTAAGAGAAGGGACATTAACCTCAGAATCTGTAAGAGAACATCAACAATGTGAATTTATTTCACCAGGAGAGAATAAGAATACAAATGGGAAGAGGATTCCAGAAATTGTTTGAGAAGCTCAGATCACAGGAAAGAAGGCTAGGAAGCTCAATAAGAAGAAAGCTAAGCTGCAGGAAGCTATAGAAAACAGAAGGAAGACTTCGCAGGAGGCAGATTTGTAGAACTTGAACCTCGTCGAAATAGCAGAACCGTGCAAAATGGGACTTCTCCATGGTGAAGCTATATGATCATTGGAGGTGCCCTGACCGTTAGAATGACGCCCCAGAATGGCTAGAAAACAAAGTTATGAGAAAAGGGATAGTTGAGACCATGGCATAATGGATGGATTCGCATTGATGGATGCATTCCTACCCATTGGAGGAATCTATTATGATGCTTGTTTATTTAACCCGTCGGATGCTGCGTCAGGACCAATTTTTTCCACCCGTGAATATCCAAGCTAACAGAGAATCCATTGTATTGCATTGTTCTTTCTAGACCTCACCATCTATTTGATTACCTCGCTTGTCCATTCTCCTACCCGATCTATTTGGTTACAAGTGTGAATGTCAGGAAAACCTAGTGCATTAGAGAAGTATGTGGAGGAGATTCTCATGGAGCTCATGGCTGAGAGAGTTATGTCTATAGGAATACATGTTTCATCGACTGGGGGACTACAAGCATCCCCCTCAACTGGATGTTTTTCTAGCCGTGCTACTGAGAAACGAAGCAAGCACCACAACGTTTTGGATAACATGAAGAAGATCCCATCGGTATTTCCAGATTATATACCACCTTTGGCTAGCACGGTTAACTTCGACAATATCCCACGCAACTTTGAGTATATGTTGATCACTAAGTACATCCCAAAGGGGATACACATAGTTGGACCCCAGTTAGGACATATCCAACCTTGATGAACAATGAATTTAACCTCGATGATAGAAAGAAATACGCCATGCTTGTGCCCCATAGGTATTTGATGAGGATGACTGGGAAGAAGCTGTGCATAGTCTCCCAGCCATGGATTAAGGAGATGGTGCACTCCACGATCCTGGATGTAATGAAGATCCCTCACTTCGACATACATCAGGAGGCTTGCATTAAAATCCTCTTGTCTTGACACCACGGAGGATATCTGTGGCTTGACAAGTGTGTTACTGTGGATCCAACACTGATCCACTTGATTATAGGACTAAGCATGTAGGGACCGGACCCTCAACAGTTCTACCCAGGGAAGACTTTAGATCGCTCCCTAGCATAGTGCATAAAGGAGGATTATGGTGATGCAGAAAAGGGAAAGTGAGTCTATAAGGTAGCCTCCATCCAAGGCATAGTATGCCTAGATTGGCAGATTATAATTGGAAATCTCGTCAGAAATAAATGTCCCACGCAGGTCACAGGATTCGTAGTGGACCTCTCAGGAAAGTGCGTGGAGGGGATGAAAATGAACTGGTCGAGTTACCTCGTCACTGAACTCGAGAAAGACTGTCAATGAGCTCGTTGATATGGATTTTATGAGAAAAACAAAATGAATATAGATTATTAATAGGTTCTTAGCACAAAATAACAGAGATACAGTAAAATTGGTTTTCTATTCAATAACGAAATAAGCTGAAACTGTAAAATGCAGCGGAAACAAGCTTGCTGGAATGGTGGTGGCTTATCTCTGAGAAGAGATGCGACGATAGCATGAATTCGCAAGAAGAAGGTTACAATGAGGCTTTGAAGGAATTTTTACAATAATAAAGAATGCAAAAAACCCTATACATCCAAAAACCTAACCCTAGGAGATGAAATGCCAAAAGTCATGTTGGCCCCGTTTGGGTAAGCTAGTACATCAACTTCCCGGGGTCGTAACTTTTGCATACGATCTCTGTTTTAGGCATGTAATAGCCCGTTGGAAAGGTATCATAGAGGAGATTCATTTTGGGGGATCAATAATTCCTTTGGACATCATTGAGGACTCGATGCCGGAAAACCTTCATTTAGGCCCTCAAAATGGCCCTAGAAGTAAAAACTGCTAAATATAGTAAATTGCCAAAAATGTCAGAAAATTGTTTTGAGCCAGTTGGACAAGGTGGGTGGCCACCGATATCCATTTGGATCAATCCTCCCTCCTTAGGAAGAAATGGTATCCATTTCACTGAGGTCCCCCATTAGATGAGGAAATTTCTGCTGAATTTGGCCCCGGGTGAGCCACTTGCCTTGGTGCAGGAGCTGCCCTGCTTTGACAACTCGATAAAGCTGGATCCTTTGTTGTCGAGTGACCTTGATCTATATATCCACAATCTGATCATTGGATTCCTATTGTATGCAGTCGGGGTTGAGCTCTGTTGGTGTCAGCTGTTCTACTACTTCTGAGGTGTCCAATAATGGTGGGAAATAAGGGCGAAGGAGGTCCACGTTGAACACTGGGTGCAAGCCAAGGAAAGGAGGAATGTTGAGCTCAAAAGAATTATCCCCCACAGCCTTGGTGATAGTGTACGGTCCATAACGGAGTGGGAGAAGCTTATGATGGGGTCATGTAAGGCGTTATTTCTGCAAGTGCAACCAAACTTTGTCGCCCACCTGAAAATTATGCGACACCCGGTGTTGATCATGGCATTGTTTGTACTTGTCATTGAACTTCTATAGAATATTCTAAACCTATTGGCAGATGTGCTGGATCCGCTCAATGAACCGGGTGGCTTTGCCAGCTTCAGTTGGAGCAGGAGATGAGTCAATCGAGGTGACCGCAAGGGGAAGTGAAACATCTATGCGACCCAATGGTTGGAATCCCAACCACACTTGAAAGGGGATATGGCCGGTTGAGCTATGCAAGGCTCGGTTGTAGATATGCTAGACATAAGGAAGGCTCTCATCCCATGTGTGAGGGTTCTTTGAATTATACATGCGAAGGATATGCACAATCATTCGATTTACAACCTCGGTTTGGCCATCTGTTTGGGGGTGGAATGCCGTGGATTTGGTGAGCTTGGTGTCTAACAGTGACTAGAGGCTTGACCAGAATGTGCTGAGAAATCGACTATCCCGATCTGAGAAAATGGTTTGTGGGATTCCAAAATGTACCCAGACTCATTCAAAGAAGAGTTTGGCAGTGGCCTCTGCTGTGATGCTCTTCTTGCAGGCAACTAGAATCTCCATCTTAGAAAAGTGATAAACAACCACAAAAACATAGTCATTTCCCTGCTTGGTGGATCGGAGGCCTAACATGTAGTCCACCGAGATGGATTCCCATGGCCTGTCAGGAGTAGGAAGAGGGGTGTACAAGCCTTGTTTCTTAGTGGCCAGTTTAGCAATAGCGTAGGTAGTGCAGGACCTGATATACTTGCCGACCTCCTGTCGAAGTTTCGGCCAGTAGAAATGTTTCTATAGCATCGCCACTGTCTTTTTGACACCGAAGTGTCCTACCACTCGACTGTAGTGGGATTCCCAGATCAAATTCACTTGCTCACTTGATGGAACATAGATATGGACCAGATGACACAACAACCCATCCTAAAGATGGAAATTATAGACAACTACATTTGCACCCAACATTTGGTAGGTGGTGGCGAAATCAGGGTCTGTCTCATAGATTTGGGGCCATCCAGATGTCTCATGGCCGCAAGAGTCTATCACCATGGTGTGTTTTGTGACTAGAGGTCTGCTGAGGCAATCAATGACGTGATTGGTGCTTCCTATTTTATACTTGATGTTGAGGTGAAATTACTGTAAGTATGTGGACCACTTTTGATGGTGGTCATTTTGCAGTTTTCCCTGTGTCTGCATGAACTGCAATGGCTTATGATCAATGTGGATGACTGTCTCCTTCCCAAGAATGTAATGTCTTCACTGGCGACATGCTTGCACAATGGAGTGCATTTCTTTGTCGTAAGTAGGGTACTTACGGACAATATCTGACAGTGTCTCACTATCATAGGCCACGGGGTGGCTGTGCTAAGTGAGAACGACACCCACATCATAGTCTGAAGCATTTGTCTCGATCTCAAAGGGATGCTGTAGGTCTGGTAGTGAAAGTAATGGGGCTGAGCACAAGTGCTGCTTCAAATCATCAAATGCTTATTGTTGGGATCATCCCCACACAAATTTTTCCTTACCACCACCCCTGTTTATTTGGCTGAGGGCCCATGCAATATCGGAGGAACTCAACACAAACTTGCGGTAGAAATTAGCAAGTCCCAAGAAGCTCCAAAGCTCAATGAGTGTTTTTGGGGCTGGCCAGTCATGGATGAATTGGATCTTGGCTGGATCCACATGTACGCCATGCTAATCAATGATGTAGCCCAGGTAATGGACCCTGTCCATTCCGAAGGAGCATTTTTCTAAGTTGGCGTATATCTTGTGCTATCACAGGGTATGTAGAACCTGCTGAATATGCTACAAGTGTTCGTCCCAAGTCTTTCTATAAATTAGAATGTCATCCAGATACACCACTACAAAAGTATTGGTGAATTGTCGCAGGATATCTTCCATTATCCTCATGAAAGTGGCTGGAGCAATTTTCAAACCAAAGGGCATGACCAACCATTCAAAAAGTCCTTCCTTTGACTTGAAGGTGGTCTTCCATACATATGTCTGTTCTATCGAGACCTGGTGGTAGCCAGACTTTAGATCAATCTTATTGAAGTATTTGTCCCCCGTGAGTTGATCAAGGAGGTCATTGATTCAGGGAATCGAGTACCGGTTTCTGACAGTGATTTTATTCAGAGCCCGATAATCAATACAGAGTCGCCAGGTTCC
>JASDQU011505434.1:4410-23036 GCA_032191745.1 Picea mariana | reverse complement strand
TACACTTTGGTCATTGTGTACCTCTCGAAGGGGATATGCGCAGTGTGCGCAGACCAAGATAAGATCGCAGCGCTAAAGTTTAGGGACTTGAACCTCCGCGACAGGAAAGTTTATAGCATGCTCGCCCCAGATAAGTATCTAACTAGAACAAAAGGAAAGAATCCAAAGATAATTCCTCAATCATGGACCCATAACCTCATGCAGTCCACACTGCTCAACATCATGAATATCCCACACTTCAGAAGGCATCAAGAAGTGAACGCATGCGTGAAACTAATGTTATCATATTACCATGGAAAATACTTATGGTTAAACCACTGTATCACAGTGGATCTGATGTTGATCAATTGGATCACAGGGCTTAGCATGCAAGGCCCTGACCCACAGTATTTTTATTTGGGAAAATCCATGGATCATGCTCTTGTGTAGAATATTAGGGACACTTATGAAGATGTCGAGAAGGGAACGCGAGGCTACAAGGTAGCTTCTATCCAGAGCGGTGTAGTGAATCTCACTTACCAATTGATCACAAGAAATTTGGTGTGAAATAATCGACCCACCCAAGTCACGGGGTTCGTATTCGACCTCGTAGGGAAGTGCACAGAAGGAATTTAGATGAATTGGGTGTAGTACCTGGTAAACCAGTTGGAACTCGACTGTAAGGAAGCATAGGATCAAGGATATGAGTTCCACTTCAACTGGCTTCTCATACTGGTCGCTTTCATCGCATGGGAGATGCCATAAGGTGCGACCTTCTCAGACATCGAGTCGTTTGAACCTTTGGCTGCAAATTTTAGTACACTGTGGTACTTGAACGACATGAATAAGAAATGGAAGTCAAATGTCATGTTCCACACATATTACAACCAACTGAAGATAGCTATCTAGTCTGAGCCTCATATAACCCCGAACAGTCTCTAGAGGTTCGGGCCCTTGATGAAATTCAGTGCAAACTGCTATTTCATCTATATCACAACACGCAATGATGAGAAAAAACAATAGCTACAATAATACTACAAGTTGACGGGGGAGGATTTGGAGGAAATCACCAAGGAATGGCCAACGGACCTCCTCATCCCAGAAGACCCCATAGAGCTATCTGATATTGACAGTCTTAAAGAAGTGCATGATACCCCTGAACCTAGCAAGACAAAGAAGAATGAAGATGCCCAAGATGTCAGCAGTACCTCTACGAAGACTGATTCCATCTCAGTAGAGAAAGGAGGAGATGGTGGAGAGATAGATGGAACATAAGATGAACAAAAGAAAGGTGAAGCTACACCACCTAGAGATGAGGAGGACCCCTCAAAGAAAAGGAAGGTTTCCCTACCAAAACCCTCATCCCAAAAGAAAATGAAATCCACCAGGACCAAATTTGAGACTACCCTCACATCAGATGACTTTGATTTCATTGTAGCAGCCCTGAATGATGATTCACATGAGATAGCAGAGAAGCAAGAAGCTAAGAAGGAGGAGGTGTTCAATAGGATCAAGTTTGAACTTCAAGGAGTGCAGCAGGAACTATAGTCAAGCTATGTAGTTTCCACTACACCTTCATCATTAGAAACACCAGAACTAGGTGATGAGCTAGCTCAACTACATCGCATCGTTGATACAGTTGAAGCTCACCTTTGATGAGCTCAGGAAGAAACAACACAAGCCACCTAGGATTTATCACAAGTATAGAAAGACCTTGAGGACCAATGCAGTACTGCAAAATGGGAAAAGCTTGCTCTGCAAGAGAAATGGGATGAAGAAAAAACACAGTTGCAACAAAGCAAGGGACAGTTGCTCACAGAGAAAATCAAAGTTAAGGAAATGGTCAATAGAGCACTTCTCTCTGTGACAGTTGTCAAATTAAATACCAAAGAGTGAGTTCCACAATAGGAGGTATAACTTGAAGAGGTAATTTAATAGCTCCAACAATGCATAGCAGCCTTGGAGCTCCACACTGTGCCCGATACCCCATAAGATGTAAGAGACCTACGAGAAGCAATTGCCCGCAGCGCAGTTGACATATTAAAATCTCTTGCCTTGGAGTGTAATAAGCTGAGTAATTGGAGTGCCCAGACATATGAAAACTACACTAAGAACCTAGAGTTACAGGCGTTGGAGTCGCAGCTCCATGAAGTGAAGCATCACACAAATACACTTCAGGTGCAGCTGAAGGCCCTATCGACTGTAGATAGAATGAATAGGTCTCATGAGAAATGAACAAACCAGTAATAAATCCATATGATCCAAATCAAAGTGATGGAAATAATGCAATGGCTCCAACAAGTACAATATAAGGCATGCATGTTGTTTACAGAGGTCAAGAGCCAAGGAGAAGAGCTAGAACATGTCATCATCACAACAGAACAATGCCTAGAAGGACCAGTAAATGACATAGTGATCCAAGAGTTCACTGAACAAGAGGCCACAACAAAGAAACAAGTGGAATCAGCTTGAGCCAAGCTCGAGGCATTCAAGGCAGAACTAGGCAGACCAGAGTGACTCGGGACAAGTCATAGGTGAGTGTTGGGGGCATGTTGGCCCTTGAACAAGTTTTGGGAGTTTCTTGGTCATGTTGAGCTAATTTGGGACTTTGACAGCCTGTCGAAGGAGGAGCACAAGATGAAGAGGAGATCACGGGATCTCATCCCACGTTTGGATCCTTTTTGGGTCTTTGGGAATATGTAATGGGAACGGGATGTTGGCCCATGGGTTTACCCATGTTTAGACCTATTTTTTATGTATAAATAGAAGGATAGGCAATGTAAGAAGTAGTCAAATAGTAAATCTATGTGATGTAGGTTAAGTGCCAAGAGTTGTATCTATGTGATCAGGGATTTGTGCATTCTTTGTAAGACTCGTAGAGCTAAGTGCAATTCCCTATGTGAGACTATAGAAGGCTTTGTGATGTAACGCAAGGAAGAAGGATCTAGAAAGATGTGCATATCTTCTGTCTTGTGCGGAGTAAGGGTTTTGAAGGCTTTATTCTTGTAACCGATTGACTGAAGACAATAAAGAAGAAGAGTCGGTGGACGTAGCCACAAGGTGGGCTTGAACCACGTAAACACTATGTTATGTGCTTTGTGCTTTGTCTTGATGTGTTCACATGTTATTTGCTAACTTCTTTGATATGTTTAGATAGTTCTAATTCTGCTCTGTGCTTATGATATGTGAGAATATTAGATCTGATCAAGATAGTCATGCTTAGTGCTTGATATGCTCATTCTGATCCAATTATATGCTAAGTTCTTAAATATTGTAGATTAGTGTGAATGTTGTGAAGCTCTGTCTTATCATCGAAGTGAATAGTGATTGCATATCAAGGGACTGACGATGCTAAGATATGTATTAAGTGTTATAATCACAGATCTGTGTCCTAGCTAAGGTTGCAGACACCTGAGTCTTGCAACCACCCTTGCCTCTACCTCAGGTGAGACACCATCTTCTTCGCAGGTATTTTTGAAAGGGCTGGTAGTTAGGGCTTTGTTGCTGCATTGTTGTAGCATTGAACCCTGGGTCTGCCCCTGTGACAACAACACCCTTGGTCAAAGTTGGCTCCAAGAACATTGCTCAAGGATAATGAACAACCCAAGATAATAGGTGTCTAGCATGTGAAATGAACATTGGCATGATTTTACAAATGATTGCACCTTGTTTTGACATCTTGGAGCTGATTTGAGGCAACTTCCCCACCTTTGAGGGTCTTATTCATGATTTTGGAAGAATTTCTCACAATGAAAACTTCCAACACCCAATTTGGAGGAGGACAAGGAAGACTCACTTGCATGATTTGTGGCATTAATTTATGACTGATCCTTTGGAGACCCTTTGGAGGCTATACATTTCACCTTAGAACTGTTTTCTTCCCTTATTTATGGAAATGTCCCTCTCTTTCAGGGTTGTTTGGTTTATATCATTGTGCCTGTGGCGTGAACACCCCATGCTTATTGCATTTTTGACTTGATAGTTGTAGGAAAATTGTAATTTAGTTTTCTTAGGCTAGATTTTAGGATATTTCATAAGAAATTACTACTTTATTGTGAAGGAACATGAGCATCACTCTATAAATAGATATTCCCTTCCTCATTTGTACTCATGGTTGGATTGGGAGAGAAATCTCGTAGAACTTTAAGTGGGGTCAATATGTAATGTAATTTCAATTATGGGTAGGGGATGACATGAATGTAATTCCAATCAGGGATGACATGTAATGCTTGTACAAGATAAGAATTTATCTTCAATTATTGCTTGGTCCTTGACATCAATGACTTACAATTCTAGTATTTATCTTCAATGCTTCTTCAAGGATTTGTCTTCAATGCTTTTTGGAGCTTCTTCACTTGGCATAAATACTTCTTCAATGTTGACAAAAATGCATCTCATCGTGGAACATTAACAATTCTTTGCTTCAATCCAATCAATCAATGACACTTTACCTCTTTACCTTGTTGACATTAATAACAACTTCACTCAACAATATCCCCCTTTGTCATTCATTGCAACAACTTCAACTCTCTCCTCCTTTGACATTAATGACAAAGGAGTGAAGAAACGTTTTTCACCTTCTCCCCCTGGGATTATGGTGGCTCCCCCTATTAATATGCTTATTTTGTGTGAATTTGTTTTGTTGAACATTCTCTCTCCCTTTCTCTTCAATGGAAAACATCGATTCAAAAGGTTTTCCTTGTCACTCTGCTCCCCCTAAAGTTGATGTAGCCATAGTACCCTTGAAACTTGTGCCAAGGTTTTAAAAGTTTTCAAATCTTCAATAAATGTCCTAAAACTACAAGATTATCCATACATTTAAAAATCCCTCACAAAATTCATTCTAGACATGCTGCTAGTTGCTTCACCTCATTTCCTTCACTAATCTGGATATGCTTTTTCATTACTTGATTGGATGACAAATGAGAGTGCTCTTAATTATACATTTTCTTCAAGATTCTTGACTTGGATTTGACATTTACACTTCTAAGTTTTTCTTCATGTAGTACCATATTTTCAACTGAATGGAAGAGTGCTAGATCACCATTAATACATAGATAAGGGATCCTTTTCTTTAATCAACCACTACACAGTTTCACTAGTCCTTCTAGCTTTCAAAATCTCCACTAACTAATGTCCTTCAACTCATCTCTCAAACCACCCCAGGTTTTGTCCAAAAAGAAATTGCTTCAAGATTGCAACGACATTCTTGAAAGATGTTCCATAACCCTTTTTGAGATTTGTGGCAAAGTTTCCATTGAATATTCTCTAAAATATTGTTCTACAACATGATACAATTCTACCCCAAAAAAATTCTAGACAACATCCTTTATTTGCCTCTTTTGCTAGCTTTCCTTTACTCATTCATTTTCCTATGAAGCTTGTCCCTTTCCTTATGATTTGACACCTTATTTTTTGTACTATTATGCAACAACAAACACTCCTCATCTTGCTCTGCAATTTACACTTAAATGAATCTACAATAAGCTTCTTCCAAGACTTCCTTAAACAATCTCCTTCAACGGTCCAAAGATGCTCTTCAACAATCACAAACTTCTCTTTATATCTATCATAGAATAGTCCAACATGTGTCCATCAACTCTCATAAATTTGTTCATAAAGGTGTCTTCAAACCTATTCCATCCTGCAAGATAGTCCTGAACTATGCTGAAATTGTTGTACCTTTCTCCTTCGTTACATGCTTACTAAAAAAAGGGTCTCACTCAGACTTTCAAACATGTCACTATAACAATTAGAACCACCCTTAAATCTACAATAGATCTATGTGACATATGTCCACTCTACTCCTTTACTTGCTTCCTCTTTCTCTTAATCAATACTCTTGATCTTTTAAAGATCAGAAACTTCAAGCTTGATAAGGCAACTTCTTTTGTATTTAAACAATACTTAGACATAGATATTTTTCTTCTTCCCTATCCTACCCTCTGCAATTTCCAAAAATGAGGGTCAAAAGAGAATACTGAGAGGATCATCTCTTAGTTCTTCATAGTGCAACACAATCTCTATTTCATTATAAGGTTTAGGGTAGCTCTTTATTCATTATAGTGCAACATAATCCCTTTTCCATTGTTTTGTGGTTGTATCAAAGTGTGGAATGCCCCAAATCCTCTGCCTCCTCTAAGGATATCGTGTAGTTATTGATGTTTTCCAATGGCCTTCCAACTAATCTGTAATAATTTCACCTGCTAACAGCTAATTTATTTTCCTCTTTCAATATCAGTCCATGTTTCTCTAAGGCATACCTCATCAATGATTTTTCATCATAGTGGATATGGATCTTAGATTTTCTTGGAGGCATTATTCTAGTAGCCTTGACAACAGTTTTAGATTCCTTGTATCTATTTTCATTGAGACGATTTCTGACACTTTCCTTAGTGACGGATTTATGAAGATGACTATTCTTTATTTAACCAATTCTAAGCAATTTCTGGCCAAATAATAAACACCTCTACTTTTGTGAAAAATTTAGTAACCATCTGAATTAAGTAGCAACATTTGGAAAATGACTCAATTCCACTAATGCAAATTGAAAAATTCTCACTAGAGTACATGATTGAAAGGTCTAATAAACATTGACTTGTTTGAATATAGAGTGAAAACCATGCCTAAAATTTCATAAAAAGACAACAATATTTCTGTAGAATTCTGGAAATGAATCCCAAATTCTTATAAAGTTGAAAGAAGACACCCATATGATACTCTTTGAAGCATCCCAACAACCAACACAATTGTTCTATGTTGAATTTATAAGTCACATTTTTAATGCCATAGAAGAATCCACAAATTTAGAAAGAGAAATCATCAATATGACCAAAAGGCAACTAGAACAATACACTATCATTTTCAACAAACAAAATTCTAACCCTTAAGCAATAGATCTTCAAAAGGACATTCCAAAGATATCAATCCTGTTTAGTCTTCCACCCAAGTTCATCTTCAGATCTATATTGCTGAAAGGACTGACTAAAAAATGGCCCTTCACTTTGAAGGGTAAATCCCGATTCCATATGGGGACTTGTACTCTTCAAAGAATGCAAGAGAGTCTCAGAACTCTTATGTACCTACTAAGAGCTACCATGAAAAGTGAGAACATCTGGTGGGACAGGTCAAGATTCTCATCATGTGGATTTTCTTACCCATTTTGAACAGAACCTCTGATCATGGCATTCTGACATACTGCATTTCTTCTAGGAATTCTATCAAACACTATATATGCAAGTTCTAAAGCTTTGCATCTCCTCTCTTATCTTGCATTTGGTAGAAGAAAACTATAAAATCACCAACACGTCCCCAACAATTGTCTCCATATATAGTTTTTCCATGAGATATAATTGTTGCAAAACATGTCCAAATAAGTTAAGAAGGAGATAATTTATCTTGATTAAGTTCCAATAGGACCATTTGGCTACTTGTTCTAGACTCGAAACTACAAACACTCTTTGTCACATCTTCGAACAAGGGCTAATGTAAAATTCATGTTATTTTTGCTGGCTAATCAATATTTGACAGCTAAAGGATGTGTTGTTCATAAAATATTTCACATGCATGGACTCTTCCCACAAATTAAATTTCTTGATTCTACAAGGGAACTCCCCACATAGACATGTGTCTCAACCACAATTTTGGTGATATGAAAAAAACATGTTTTCCCTTTTCTAGAATTGTTAAACTATCATATACCCCTTTAATCGGTAGGTGAATGTTCAAAAACCCAAAACTGAGCACTCGTTACTTTGAGGCTCCATGGCACTTGATTGCAAATAGAGTGATGAAGTTGTTTCCCATTACTTTGGGATATCATTTCCAAGAATAGTTTAGAGTTCCTTGATTTCATAGGTCAGATCACTAAGAACCGCATCATACTCATAGTGGTGCAGATGCAAGGGAGTTTTGGGCATTAATATGCCTATGTGAAGAACCTAGAAGATGAAAGGTGGTATTGTTGCAATGATGCTAATGTCTCTCCTATCTCCGAACAGAAGCTGGATTTTCAGAAATGGAGGATGCTTTCACAGATTGTAATGATGAATTAGAATTAGAAATCGATGATGATATAACAACAGTTGATGGAGATCTCTCTGGGGATGTCTTCTTAGATTCTAACTAAACACTTGCACAAATATGGTGGTGGGGTTCCCAATACTTATTTTCCTCTTCGTGAAATATTTGGATCGTTCACAGGTAGAGGCAGAGACAATTCCAGCTGATGAATAGAAGAGAGAGTGTGAATGCATGGGTAGTTTCACCAAGCGAAGTCATGATGGTTGGTGACAGTGTCAATGATGATATTTCTTGTGCAAAGTGTGTGGGTTCCATCACATGCTTACTTGATGAAACTGGAAAGTGCAACAGTACTAATACACATATCAACCCAAAGCCAGATTTCAAGGTGAACTCCTTATTCAATCTTTCAAAATTCAAAGCTTTGGATATGGTGCAAAGACTCAGGAATCGTCTGATCAAGTGATTGACGATGTTGATTAACTCAATAAATGGGATTTATCCCACATTGGTAGTGCATAAATGGTTATGTGGGTTTATATATATGGTCCTCACTATATATATTTGACGCATAGTGCAGAGGTAAGGTGGGGGATCTAGGTGCTTGGACTTCTTCAGAATATCACCAACTTGGAGACCAGGACATCTTATCAGGCCCCCTACCTTTTGGTCAAAGCGACTAAGACCATTGAATTAATATTTTTTTTTATAACTGTGTGGTGCGTCGGTCATATGGGTGATTGTGGGCTTAAGGATCATTTTTTTTTTGGCAACTTGGGCTTGTCATGGTTGAAGACTTGTTCTTGATCTCATAACACTTAATCCTATAACAGATTATGGATAGTGAATCTATGCTCTCCTCCAACTCCCTCATTTTCCTATGCATTTTGCAAGGTTTCATGCCTTGAACTTGTATGGAGTGAAAAGTAAGAAGATCCCTTTCGACTTATCCATATCTCTCCATCACTCTAAACACTGCACAACTTTTTCCTTTGTCATTTTTCCAAAGGCCATGAAGAAATTTTCTAAGGCTTCATTAAACTTTTTTTCATGTAAATTCAAAGGGCCCTTAAGTACATATTTAACCATATAAATAATCTATTCCATTTCAAATATTTAAGGATCCAATTCAGAAAACACTTCCTCGATGGGAGGCTTTTGGTCCCCAAAACCTTTGACTCTTATTTATAGAATTTATGCACTCTGAATGTTTTCAATGTGGATAAATTTACACCATACTCAAAGTCTCTGAACATAATTTGAAGGTTTGAATTGCGAACAAAGCTACTTTATTTTTAACTTGTCCCATTATACCTTATCTCAATAAGATAAAAAGGAAAATCAATGGTCATCCTCTTCTACAAAATGGTGTATTTTCTCAACCGCAATCCACTAAAAATCCCAAAGAAATTATAATGGAGAAACAAAAGAATTGGGCAATATTATTATCTCCTATATGTGATTAAACTATCATCTCTTTTATTCTGTATAGTGGGGAAATTGAAGTTTTCTTGATTATTGAACTCAGTCATCTTTCACATCTATGGGAAAGAAGCATTTGTTATCCACCTTCTTCATGTCTCAGTGAGAATTAAGGAAAACACAACAACAACATTATGGTTTTCTTGGCATCTTCTTCCTCTAGATGTACTTAAGGAACTAAAAAAGGTTTGATGGTTCATCATTCCATCATGGGGTCCAATGTTATCTTGTAGACTTGAGAGAAGATGAAGTGAGTGTGGGATGCTCTACTATCATGTATGGGTTGATATATTATATATATGTCATGGCTTAGTGATCAACTCTGTTGTCTTGTTTTCAGTAGTTCCTTTCTTCCTAAGAATATTTTTTCATTGAAAATCCCAAGGATTAACATTTGTTGTAGATCCTTTGGCATTGCACAGAGGAGGGAACCTAAGGTATATGGTAGTTGGTCATTAATCTAGATTATGTTTGTTGTGTTGCTTGGTTATTCATTTAGATAGGTCCAAAATAATGGAATAACTTTACCTAATTGAACTACACTAAGGAAAGGTACTTATGTTTGTTACCTACACGAAAGGGATAACCTTGGATTTGCTACTTACAGGGAAGTGATTCATTAGACCACATGTTGTGTCCACTCATTAAGTAATGTGTTGATACTTAAAATACATTGCGAGAATCAGATAGATCACTAAATTGATTGTGTATTTTGGGGATATGCAATTGTTTATTTTCAACCACCATTTATCCCTATCTATTTACAGGTTTTCATGCTAGGAAGAACTTTCTCAAGACTACAAAAACAAATGATGCTGAAAGCAATCATGCCAGTTGCAAGAAAAAATATCCTTCATCCCATTCCATTGTGCATTGAATTTTCATAAGGATGATATTGATACAAAAATATTAGGAGTATCATGATTGATACTAGTTTGAATACCACCTTGATCTGAAAATAGAAGGCTGACTTGTTATGCTATGCAAGCACCCTCTACCTCATAAAATAAACCTTAACATGACCTTGCTTCATGTGTTCAAATAGGCAAGATAGTTTATGTGTTAAGTTTTAGGCTTCTTCTTTGCAATGTGTAGGTGTGAGGAAATGATCTTTTAAAAGATTTATCATGTGTTATAAATTAATACACAGCCATAAAAAGTGCAGCAAATAACACAGAAAACTCACAAGAACAACAAGATGATAAAGGAGTTCACCCCTCTCTGGGCTACGTCTCCTTGAGCCTCCTTCAATGGACTTGGCTCTTTGGGATTAGTTTGTCAAATGCTCATTACAAGCTTCTGTTCAACTCCAATAGATTTACAGACTGTACCATTGAGTTCAGAATACATAAAAACCCCAAATTTGACTGTAAAAACTCTGCAAATGGACAATGGCTCATCCAACAATGACCTCTTCTACATGTGACCTCCAAGCTTCCCTGAGCAAGAATGAGGCAAAAATACATGCAGAAGTTCTCCAATGGATCTGAAACCTATCCCAAAATATTCAGAGCATATTAATCAGTCAGAAATAACTATTCAGTCTCAGCAAATGAATATGTGCTCATCAGAGCAATGCCTCAAACAATGAGGGCTTTAATCTTCATGGAGCTTCCTCAAGTTTCAAATGTGAAATACCTGCATATGGGCTCTTCAAATGCCTGTGAAAACCTCACCAATGGACTCAGAACGTCCAAAAACCCCTAGCTGGGCTTTTACAGCACCTGATTTGGTCAAAAACTCAAAAAGTTATGGCCTCTGCCATTTTTCTCCTTCAAGCCTTCTGTAACCTGTTCGCCATTCTACACTTTGGAAAACTAAACCTGGCCTCTGAGCGTTTTCGCCTCCCAAAACCTAGCACCCACGCGCGTTCCCGAAATTGATGCAAAATGTCTAACGGTTACCCAAAATATAGCCCCCCGAATCGGAGGTGTTGGGCGCATGGGGCCATGTGGCCACATCCCGCGCGCATAAAAAGGCTAAGAATGCCAGACTCGTTCTGGGCTCGACAAGTGTCCAACCGGAATAGTGTTAACCGTTTGAAAAATGTTGAAATCCGCACGCCAAACTCCGCGTGTGTGGTCGGTAACCATTAAACACAACAAATCCCACGCGCATAACCTTTTACACATGGTTCGTGGGTTAAATTAACGGTTAATATAACCGTGGCATATAATGTAGTGGCTGTATTAAACCACATTAAAAATTTCCGCGCGCGTTAATACCAAGTATTTGCAATGGTCACATGATTCCGGTTATAACCGTGTGGTGCTCCCCAATCGCGCGCCAAATAATATATGTTAAGGTCATATGGTTTAAACCGAATCCTCGGGATATACATTTTAACCCTGCGCATATGATATATATGGTAACACGTCCACCATATAATATATATGGTAACCATATATTAAATAACTCTCGCGCGTAAATGCATTTATAAATCGTGGTCATATAATATATGGAACCGTTGGTTAGTCGGAATACTCCACGCCCTTTTTATATATTCATTGGTCATATACTATTGCCACGAAACCATGGGTCGGGGCTTAAGCCCCGGCCCGCCCCCCTTTTCAATGAAAACAACAACCAACTTTAAATATAGGACTGTTGGAATATCAAACAAGTAACACGGTTGGCATGTTGGCTAGCGAAGGTTTGTTAAAGGGTTGTATAGTGGGGGAGGTCACCGGTTCAAACCAGGTTGGCTCCATTAACTTTTAATCAAACCCAAAGAAACTAATAGCCAATAAACGAGGGACACGTGGCGCCCATGGATTGGGCCACGTGTTTTCGCATTATTCGCCAACTATAGGACACGTGTCAGATCTTGATTCGTCGATATCAATCAATGAATAACTACACATCACCAGCTGCCCTGTCAGCGTACTTCATGCCACGTCACTTGTACGGACATGCCACATCATCATCCGTACGGACTGTACGGACTGTCCAGTCAGCATTCATTTTTTTCACTGTTTGGTGATTCGGACAGATCGCGATAACTTTCTCTCCCGACATCCGTTTGAGACGAAACGAATTGCGTTGGGTTCGTGACGATGAGGGCTACAAACCCATTTGTTTTGAGGCAATTCCGAGAACTTTGATTTTTGAGGTAAAATTTGACCCCTGGTCCAGATTCCGATCACACCTTGAGAAAAAAATATCTTAGTGTCAAAGGGAATGAGGTAGATCAGACAACAATTTAATTTTATGATATTCAAATTAAAAGAGGATGGATTCAATAGGGCTGACACCTTCCCTTTGGATTATGGAGTCTTTAACCAACACACACAAGCCTGAAAGTAAATGATGGAGAACATCAACAAGGTTAGTTGACATATGAGAATAACGTGTTAATAAATATCAACCAAATCGTGTACTAGTGTTGAATGAGAATGCTCTAAACGAACTAATCTTCATAGATATTCATACATCAATCAAGAACCATGTAAAACGAAACAGCCATAAGTGATATTAATCAAAATGTCAATTGTGGATAAAGTCTAATAACAACAACCTTTGGTGTATTTCATAGATAAAAAATAACAATAGGGGATATATAGAGAATCATAATTCTTCTCTCTTTGAGATAAAAAAACAACCTCAAGGGATGAACAAGATCCACAAGAAATATAGAGACAAGATAGTTCATAAAATCGAATTCTAAGTGTTGGTTGTGGAGCCTAATTATCTTCCTAATTTAGAGGTTTGTTTCAGTCGTGCTTGGACTCCATTCCCTAACAGGTGGTGTGGGGGGATTTCCCCCCCCCACAATTGTCGTCAGGGGGGTCCAAGGTGGGGTGACGACAATTTTTGTAGCCTTTATGTGTCCCTTTATTTTTGTATAAGACAATAAAAATATAAGATATAAAAGAGACCTCTCTTCCTCGGAAAGGGGTCATTTTTTAGTACAAGTGAATGATTAGAGAGGAAGTCATGCATGGAATATGACATGTCAATATTTTGATACTTTTGGAGTTATTGATGGATAAAATTATGTGTGCTCCTATTTAAGAACATCCTATAATATATGATGAACTTTTTTGAAGGTTCCTTTCATAATCAATGAATCAATAATAAATATTCTATAATAGAAGTGGTAGAGAAAAGATTAATATATCTCAAGCTTGACAGAAGTGGTGGTCACGATCAACACATATGAACTTTGTGGTGAAATATTATCAAAACCGATAGAGGGATATGAAAGAGTGTACAATGAGAACCTTGACAAACATAACCCCTAATGCTTGAAACATTATCTAGAGGATGGAAAAATTATGTTTCTTTTTCCAAATATGTAAAAATAGTATATTACAATTCAATGAATACATTTTCCTATTATTATATATGGTTTTATACTTTATCAAAAAAATTCCAAGACTATACAAGGTTTTATAATTCAGTGAAACATTCACCAAGATTTTACAAGAGTTTGTAATTCAGTGAAAGATTCACCAAGATTTTACAAGAGTTTATAATTCAATGAAAGATTCGTTAAGATTTTACAATTATAATTTAGTGAAAGTTTCGCCAAGATTTTACAAGATTATATAATTGACTAAAAGATTCGCCAAAAAATTATATATACATATTATATTATTGATACAATAGCCTTCAATGTTTCCTATGTATCATGGGGATTCACCCACTTATTATACATACAAATTTAGGGGGGGTTCTTAAAATCACCCATATTGTACATTGTCTACTCAACATTTTCAGAATCATCATTTTGACTTAACTTACATCTAGTAACCATGGGAGTGCCAACTGGTTTACAATCCTGCATTTGAAATTTCTTTAGAATTTCATTGATATATTTAGTTTGAGAAATGAAAGTACCTTCATTAGATTGAGTGATTTGAAGACCTAAGAAAAATTTCATTTCACCAAGCATGGACATCTCAAACTCATTCTGCATACTTTCAACAAATTGTTGGCTAAGTTGATGATTATCACTCCCAAAAATAATAACATCTACATAAATCCCAACAATGACCAAGCTATCTTGTTCTTCTTTAATATAGAGATTATTGTCAGTGTTGCCTTTTCTGTATCATTGTTGCCTTAAGTATTTATCAACCCTAGAATACCAAGCCCTTGGAGCTTTCTTTAGCCCATACAAAGCCTTTTTCAACCTGTAAACATGATTTCCTGCTTATTGCTCCTGAAACCCATCCAATTGTTCCATGTATACTTCTTCCTCTAATTCACCATTTAAAAATGAAGATTTTACATCCATTTGATAAACTTTAATGTTCTTGGAAATAGCATAAGCCAAAATTAGTCTAATGGATTCCATTCTTGCAACATGAGAAAAAGTTTCTCCATAACATATGCCTTCTACCTGTGCATACCCTTTACAAACTAGTCTAGCTTTATTTCTAGTTACCTTACCTGCTTCATCCAACTTATTTTTGAAGACCCATTTAGCCCCAATAACATTCTTATTTACAGGTCTAGGAACCAATTCCCATGTCTCATTCTTTTCTATTTGACTAATATATTCTTTCATTGCTTTCATCCAGTATTCATCATTGATTGCTTCTTCAACATTCTTGGGTTCAAATAGAGAGAGTAATGATACATGTTCGTGATATGAACTAGATTCTTTCCTTTTGCTTCGAGTTTCAACACCTACATTTATATCACCAATGATTTTCTCTTCAGGATGATTTATTTGTACCATTTTGTTTGGAGTCTTAATTGGAGTTGACCCCTGCACCAAAGTAGTAATCAGATTTTCATTGTTAGCTGATTTAGTTTCCTCTATATCACTTGATTCTTCTTCCATTTTCAGTTTGTCATATATTTCATATGTCTCATGATCTTTTTGTTCAATTTTGGATTTTAAAAATGAAGATTCATCAAATTTAACCTCTATGGCTTCAACAACTTTCTTCAATCTAAAATTGTATCACTTATAAGCTTTTCTTGAGCATGAATATCCAACTAAAACACCTTCATTAGTTCTAGAATCCAACTTTCCCATATTTTTATCAACTTTCTTTATGTAACTCTTACTACCAAAGATTCTAAAGTGTTTTACACTTGTTGGCCTACCTTTCCATAACTGATAAGGTGTTTTGTCATAGTTATTTCTCAATAAGCTTATATTCAGAATATGAATAGTAGTATGGACATCTTGAGGCCAAAGTATGTTACTCAGTTTAGATTCATTTAGCATTGTTCTTTCCATCTCCATAACAGTCCTATTTTTCCTTTCAACAACACCATTTTGTTGAGGTGTTTTAGTAACAGAAAATTTTCTTTTGATACCATTATCATCACAATACTTATTGAATTCTTTATAAACAAACTCTCCCCCATTGTCTGATATTAAGCATTTAATTTTCATGTCAATTTCATTTTCAGTCAATTCTTTGAAAATTTGAAAAAAATTGAATGTTTCAGACTTCTTTTTCAACAGAAACATCCAATTCATCCGAGTAAAGTCATACACAAATAACATAAAATATATTTCACCATTTAATCTTTTTGTCCTCATAGGTCCACAAACATCAGCATGTACTATTTCCAAAGGTTTTGTTCTAGAGTGTTCTTTGGTCTTAAACCTAACTCTAGTTTGTTTACCATGTTGACATTGTTTGCAAATAGAACTAGTAAGATTCTTCATGATAGGTAAATATCCTATAGATTCCCTTTTCTTTAACTGAATCATATTTTCAAAGTTATTATGCCCAAGCCTTTTGTGCCACAACCAAATTTCATCTTCATCCCCAAGATAACAATTTTCCTTTTTCTCATCTAGTATGTAAATGTTGTTCTATGTTCTTGTAGTTGTTCCAACTAACCTATTTGTTTTGACATTTCTGATTTAACCATTTTTAGAATAAAAAATCATATAATTCCCTTTATCACAAGTTTGACTTACACAATAAATTGTGTTTCATATCCTCAATGAGCAAAACATTTTAAGCCATAATATTTTTGTTATTCAAACACACAATACCTCTTCCAATTATCCTAGCTGATTGTTCATTACCAAAAGCAAGTGTACCTTATTTTCCTTCATGAAATGTAACAAAATTATGTTTTTTTCTTGTCATATGTTTTAAACATCCACTATCCACACACCATTTTACTTTATGATCAACCTCTAAAGATAGACTGCATTTTTTAGATTCTAAATGGTCACTTTTCTTTTTCCACCATCTAGCTTTCAGATTAGCATAATTAGGTTTAGCAGATTTATGAAAGTTCATTGGACAGTTTCTTGACACATGTCCAAAATTATTACACATATGACATTCACCCTCAAACCTTAAAACATCAAATCTATTATAGGAATTGTTCACACTGTTTTGAATAGTCCTTTCATGCATTCTTCCATAATCAAACCTAGATTTGTCATAACTTTTACGTGCAATTATGTGTCTTGAAAATGCATTGCAAAAAGCATCTTTATGTCCATACTTGTAACAAAAGAAACAATAGCCATCAAACATGTTCCCGTACCTGTCATAGCTTCTTCTATGTACTATTGAAGTCCGATTTCCTTCTTGCTTTATTGATTCCATCTGCTTGCTTGTTTTTTTCACATTTGTATGTCCGGTACCTAATTTTTCAAAACTTGTATTAATAATTGCATTAGTAGCCTCAGATTTATAACCAATTCCAGTTTTGTGATTTGTTGGTCTTTGATTACTAATAATTTGTTTCAAAATCTTTGAGCTATCATCCATGCTATTTTCTTGTACCTTCTTTCTTAATGAAACAACTTCAAGTTTCAGACCATCATTTTCCTTTTCCTTTTCTACAAGAAAATTTTTTAGTGCTTCCTCAATTACTCTAGCTTCTTTTGTTTTGAGCTCTTTAGATCAATTATCATAGTTTCAGTGATTTCTATCAACTTTTTAGATTTTTGTATCTCATTTTCAATATTCTTAATTTCTTCTTTGAAATGTTTACATTCTCTTCTTACCTTTCTAAGTTCAATCAAAGAACTTACAAGCTCAACTTCCAAATCAACTTCACCTTCTTCTTCTTCATTAACTTTATCATTCTGATTTTCTATAGCCATAAAAGGTCTTATATCTGAGCTAACATCACTTTCATCTAATTCTGAAGAGTCACTAACATCTTTAATAAATATATTTTTCTTTCTATATGAGTTTCTTTGAAAAGACTTCTTATACTTGTTCTTGTATTATTTACTCTTTCTATTGATTTTTTCTTCACCATCAGACTGCATATTGAAAGGACACTTGGAAGAAAAATGTCCTATTCCACCACAACCAAAACATTTAAGAGAAAGCTTACCTTTGTATTTTCCAGTACCCTTTTTCAGATTTTTGACAAAATTAGCTTCTTCCATATCCTCTTCTGAATCCCTATAAGCGTTGGTTTCTTCTTCAAACTTTTTCTTATCCTTCTTTGCTACCTAGAAATTTGCTTCTTTCCTAGCAGAATTCTCACCAAAGGTCCTCATCTCATATGCTATTAGTATCCCATGTAGTTCATCAATTTCTAAAGTAGCAAGATCATTTGTTTCTTCTAAAGAAGATATTTTTGGATCAAATCTTGTAGGTAGATATCTAAGTACCTTTTGTACAATATTAGCATTTTTAACTTCTTTTCCTAGACCTCTCATGGTATTAACTACTTCATCAATACGAAGGAAATAAGTTGCTATATCTTCAGATTCTTCCATTTTTGAAATTTCAAATTGACTCCTATATGACTGTAACTTAGTAGTAACTTACCATTCTTCACCTTAGTATCTCCTTCATAAACATTTTTCAACTTGTCCCATAATTCTTTTGCTAACACAAAATGCATAACCTTAATAAATTTTGATCATGCTAAACCTCCAAGTATTGCATACATAACTTTGGAATTTCTTTCATAAAGTTTCTTACCTACGACATCTGTTGGAATGGTTGTTGGAACACTATATTCGTTCATCATAGCTTGCGAAACATCTACTCCTTGAGCTTGCAAAAACAATTTCATCCTGATACTCCAAAAGACATAGTTGTGTCCATCAAATAGAGGTAATCCATGTTTTGTAAATTCAGATTTCTTATCCATCATAAAGGAGAAAAATTCCAGTGATTACATTGAGTTCTCAAGTAACCAACTATGATACCAATTGTCAGACAAGTTGAGCAACTGAGAGG